>CANTAL010000435.1:0-117714 GCA_947650365.1 Chamaelirium japonicum | reverse complement strand
AAAATCCTGGAGACAGTGTGTGCGCACGATGTGACCATCATGCGCATGACCGGCACGGGCAGTGCAGTTCAATTCTATTTTTTGGGATGTTTTGGGAAATTTAAAGCCATGGGTTTGCTCCCTTATAAAAAGAGGGGCATGGGTGGTTCTAGGGTTACACCGGAAATCATAGATCGCAAGCTGTGAGAGTTTTCTTGAGAGAAATTCTAAGCCGCTGCCTCTTGTGACTTGTAGAGATTGGTTTGAGATTGGATCATCGCTTGATCAGAGGAAGGAGCTAAGGGATTGAAGAACAATGGATTCGGTGGAGGAAAAGTGTGGCAATCTCCTCGATCCTTGTGCATGTGTTCTTGGTGAATCATCTTGTCAACCTTGGTTCTTCGTGTAAACTTTGTAATCTTTATAAGCTTGTTCATATTAGTGTTAATAGAAGAGATTCTCTGCTCCCCCGTTTGTAGATTAGCCCTGATTTGGGTGAACCATGTTACATCTGTGTGTGATTTGTGATTTTCTTCTTCGTTGCTTGTTTATTTCGGTCCTATCGATAATTGTTCAATAACATGGCAAATCTTCTGCATTAATCCTCTAGTTGGAGATCCGCTTCAGCTGTGGAGGACACTCTAATCCCCAACGCTGGTATCCGAGCTAGTTGGGTTATTGCAGAGAGATGGCGTCAATAAAAATGGCTCCCAAGTATATGGTGGATTGTTTCGATAGAAAGGGAAGTTTTGACATTTGGCAGAGAAGGGTGACAGCGGTGTTGGTTCAGCTAGGGGCCTAGGGCTGCATAAGGCTTTGCAAGGAAAGACCAAGAAGTCAGAGAAGATAATAGATGCAGTGTGGGAAGAGATGGATCTAAAAGCACTGAACAAAATCATGATGTTCATCGATGATAAGGCGATGTATGAGGTCATGAATGAGACGACGGCCATGATGGGCAAATATAGAGTCAGTGCTCATGACGAAGAGCCTGACCAACAAGCTGTATATAAAGCAAAAGTTGTATGGGTTACGTATGGCTGAGGAGACATCAATGTTGGAGCACCTGAATGAGTTCAACAAGATCGTTGTAGATCTGACAAGCGTCATGAGTGATGGTAATGAGAAATTATTTGAAGAGGACAAAGCACTGATACTTCTTAATTCTTTGTCTGTCATATGAGCTAATTCTTTGTCTGTCATATGAGCATCTAATGACGATCACGTATGGGAAGGAGACTCTGAAGTTGGAGAATGTGAAGGCTGCACTCCTGGTTAGTGATCAAAGGAGTCGCAGACTCCTGACGGAGATTCGAGTGCCCTGATTGCTAGAGGCAAGGATGGTGGTAGGCAGCAGAAGAGTTGTGATGGAAGTGGAGGCGATGCTGGAAAGTCCAAGTATACGCCGAAGTGGTGGAGCTGCAATAAGGTGGGTCATGTGAGAAGAGACCGCCCGAAGCGAATACAAAAGCAGGATAATGGAGAATCTTCTGGTACAATTGTGATGGTCTCTGACAATGGTAGTTTTGCAAGTAATGAAGCCCTGATTGCATTAGATGGGAGTTGTGGTTTTGATCAGTGTTTTCAGAGACGGGGGCATAAGGTGGGACATTTTGCTTGTTGTGGGACGGGGCGTAAGCTCCACAAATTTTTATTTTTTTAATTTGAAAAAAAAATATAAATAATATTATATAAAAGAGTGAAAATAGATTAAAAACAAATAAAAAATAATAATACGAGCAAAGTTTGCAAACAAAGTATTTAAGCCTACAAACATGGTTGATAAATCACAAATATATAAAAAACGATAATAAAAATGAACTTGTCATTGTCTTTCAATATCATTTAAAATCAAATTATAAGTTTCTAACCAAAATTCAAACTATCAATGTTTATATTCCCTAGATTCATCATTCCATACATGATATAGAACCAATTTAAAATAACTTTAGTTTCTAAAATATCATAATCGTCATCCAAGTAGTGTTGTCAAGGCGACGAGGCGCGCCTGAGGCGCAAGGGGCCGCTAGAGCCTGAGGCGTAAGGCGCAAATAAGGCGCACGCCTTAGTGTGTAAGACGCAAAAATATATAATTTGCTTTAAAAATTAATAATAATTGTCAAAAAATTCTAAAATTCATAAAAAATATATATTTTATGAAAAAAAATAATATGACCATTATTCAACAAAATCAATGCAAGCCAGTGAAGCCACAAGGTATACACTAACTCATAAGTCATAACTAGTGTGGTCATCAAATGAATAATTTATTATAGGCAACATGCCAACATCATATTCATAAAATGAAGGGATACATTACTCATAAGTGATAATTGATAAGTGAGAACTCATAACCAATGAGTAACAAAATCATCCATGAACCACGATAAGTTAACATTGTCTTAATTCTTAAACAGTTAAACTATTTAAATAGATCAAGAAGTACAAGTACTAAAAAACAGAGGACACGCTCGCAAAAAAAAAACAAAGGACATAGTTAATAAAACCACCCAATCACTCATCATCATCATCAAATAAACCCTCCACATCATCTTGATTGGCATGGCCATCCGCATCTCCAAAAGGCGCTTCTTCTTCAACAAACCAATAAAAAAAACAGAAAAAAAAACCTAAAAAAAAACCAAACACAGTAAGGCGCGCGCCCTGTCCAACCTGCGCCTGGTTCATGAGGCGCTAAAAGGCGCGCGCCTGAGCCACGCCTTGTTGTGCTCGCCTCAGCAGGAAGCGCCTGAGGCGCATATGGCTGAATCGCCTTGAGGCGCGCGCCTCACTGCGCCTTGACAACTATGCATCCAAGAGAGTAAGACGCATATAAAAAGATCACACAGTAGAATTAAAATCATTTGTTTTTTCAACTATGCAAACAAACTCTAATGGGGCGTAAGCCCAGGTCATTGGAGCGCAAAAGACGTGTCCGGGTGTTCGAGGCGTACGCCCTAGTGGTTCGGGCGTAAGCCCCATAGGAAAAAAGCCTTAGCTGGAGCCGCCCCGGGCGTTTTAGGACCACCTCGCTCCAAGGCGTGCCCTGGGTGTACCTTGGGGCAAGTTTTTTAAAAAACTAGTTTTGATGATGAATGAGTCCTAGATTCGGGAGCCGCGTTCCATATATGTTTGAGGCAAGAGTGATATGACACATTTGAGGAGAAGTGGGACAGTTCAGCTCGATGACGACTCTGAGCATGAGGTCACTGCCACTGGTGAAGGAATTGTGAATCCGGATTCACACGGGAATGATGAAGATGTTAAGACGAGTACGGTATGTGCCTGAGATGCACAAAAAATTGATCTCGATGGGTGTGCTTAACTCCGAGGGTTTGTGCATATTCAGCTTGAGGTGGAGATTTGCAGATTACACGGAGCAACAGAATTTTACTGAAGGGTACAAAGCGTAGAGGTGTGTATTGACTAATTGGGATTTGGGACCAACTATTATGGCGGAGCCCTATGGATTCTACGGCAACGTGGAGTCTGAAGAGAAGACCTCAAACTGTAATTGTGGAAGATCGGAGGTGTAAGCTCAAGTGGTAGATCTTCTGCACTAATCCTCTAGTTGGAGATCCGCTCTAATCCCCAACATGGCATGCATATTTCACTAGACAGAAACATAACCTATGGAATTTGTAGAGATTTGAGCCATTTCCTAAGAAATAATGTACATATCATTGTATTTCTCATGTAAGATGAGTGTTATAGCCAATTCAGTTGTCTGTGCACATGAGCGTCATAGCCGATTCAACTGTATATTTAAGGTTGCTTCCCTGAATATTGAAGCATAAAATAGTTGCACGCCGTTCAACACTTGCTCTTTAAATTTCATGGTCTCAGAGCAGTAGGATTATCTCCCCATCTCATTACAAAACCTTTGAAGACTTACAGAGTTATAGTTAGGGATTGGCTCTCTTATCCAATCTCTTTTATGAGAGACTTTATGATAACCAGAATCTTCGTTTAATTAGTCAAAGTTCGACGCTAACTCATGAATCAATAACCAAATCACCACTAGAAGTGCCATTTTGGGTTTCTTTGCTCATTCATGCAACTGTTGATCATTTTAGTTAACATTCCATGGAGCTTTGGGCCCCCTTAGAAGTATACTATCTAGAGTTTACCACCCGCTTCACCCTTTCTAAGTCCACTTGCATCTCCCTTTTTTTTTTTTCAATTTTTAGGTTCTGTTACCAGGATATGGATCATGGGATGGGCCCAAGGTATTGGAGGACACACACTAGATCAAGAGATACAGATCTAGGCAGGCCTGGCCGCCTTGACAACACTGCTTCATATGAACTGCAATAATTGATTGAAACAAATTCACAAACATCAATGGAGAACATTGTTGATAAGGACTAGATTTAACCGATTGTTATATTGTCACACAAGGTCAATAAAGTGACATGCCAATTTTACCAGGCATTTATTTTTAAAAAAAATCCATAGTTAGCATATAATACAGAAGATTACATAATTTTACCTGAACCTTCGATGAGGTGAAATTTGTTTTTTTCTGAAATCCACTATCCATTCCGAACTCTGCAAAGAAGCTTGAAGATTTCGGTGGCGTGACATGACTGATCACTTGAGCACTAGAGCTGGTCTCGGCAGATGGTATATTCTCCACATATTCAAAACGAGAAGGATACGATGAGCCAAATGGTTTCATGGAATTAGCCAAGGAAGTTACCGCTGGTACAGGTTCTTCGGGCTTCTGATCATAAAGACCTTCATTTGGCTGAAATGGTAAGGTTGATAAAGTTAAGTAGATGATTGGATCTATTTGTCTAACCGAGTTAGACAATTTATTCTTGAGAGTTCAGACAATGTCAAAATGAACATATTTTCTATATACAATCACTTTGAGTGGTGAAAAAAACACATCAACCTTTGTAGTAAGCTTCCTTATACCAAGCCCCCCACTCTTACTTCCCGTCTTCTTTGCACCAATGGTCTTTTTAGCAGCACCAATAACTACTGAATGAATAGGAGCTTTAGGTGAGCGGGTGATCTCAGCAGTTTCATGATTTTCAATTGAATTTTCCTTCATCGGATCTGCAAGCTTCAGCTCAGGAAGGCCATCGGCAGCATGCGGTGACTGAGATGCAACAGGTGATGAAGGGGAAATTGTATCTTCCACAGAGCTTTTAGCAACTTCTTTCGAAAGTATTTGCCTATATAACTCAGCGGCTCTTGATGTATACTTTGCCTCAATTTTGCCACCATCTGTCCATCCATGCTGCTTAAAGAAAACTTGTGCACGATTATTGCCCCCAAAAATCATTAACTTCAGCTGCTCCGGACTCCATGAGTCTAGATTTGTAGATCTGGCAGTCATAAAAAGAAAATAGACTAAATTGCACTATATCATGTTTCTAAGAAAATAGTCATAATACTTTACTGGCTCAAGAACTGGAAACATATACAAATGAGAAGACGGATCTGGGTTACAGTTACTTCTTATTGTAGAACAAGAGCGCCAACATTAAAAAAAAATCCAACAGAGTTAAGTGCCAAATACTTGTTCACATACTTATTTATATGGGAAACTACAAAGAAATGGAAACCATCTCGATCCCTTTGTAAACTATCAAATAACCATGTATACTTCCTTTTAGAAGACAAGCAGAACCTACATTGCTTTGCAAATATCTATTTTGATTTGCCTTCTATATTTCTATCTTGCAATGTGGATTGCCTACGCAAGGAATAATGCACCTCATTGCCATCAACCTGATAAACAAGTCTTACTTCATCTATATGTTCACTTTATGGATCAAAGTACAATCTACTATAGTAAGAATACATTCTTCAACCAGCTCTTGACCTCGGATCAACTTTCCAAAAACTGGTATTCGATTGTCAGCCACAAAACTTTGAGCAAAAAAGGGTTCCATTTTTAAAAATAAGAGGCAAGTTGAAAGTTGAGAAGATCCACCTTATTGATTATGCAGTATAATTTCATGCAACAAGGGGGCATGCAGTTGTTATCTGGCATTGCATCCCCTATAATGGCAGGTTCGTCTAGAGTTCATTCAATCCTACAGAAGTGATTAAGCCTGCGATTTCTAAAAGCAAGATCTCATTCTGTGTTTGCTCCCATCCTAAGACTACTTCCTCACGCTCAGTGGGTTCCACTAGCAATTCGCTCTACTACAGCTGTGGTATTAAGACTATTGGGTTATGTGTTTTTGAATCCCAAGTCTCATTTCTTAGACACCCATATCTTGATGTTCCTTCTTCTCTACAGTCGGACCTTAGAAGAACCATCGACGACAATTGTCACCACCGTAAAAATTGAGCTGCTCCTAACATTCATGATTTCTCCATTTGCTGCATTCGCAACTACTTAAGACACCACCGTCGAACCCCTCTCTTGCTAAGTCTCTCTCATGGTCTGTACCACATTACGATCGATCACCAGCAAGAATCCATCCTGGTCACTCTTATCTTCCTCAATCCTTATGGTCTAATTTTATTAGGAACTTGTAAGTGAAGATGATTGGTCCCACATAAACGTATGCATGAGAACAAAATACACAAGATGAGACCAGGACATATTTATGTTCAACACAAGTTCAGATCATATAAATGTAGTTCAGGATGAGGTCATATTTTTATCCATCTAGTTTAGAGAGGGTTTAAAATCAGGTATGCATAGGATCTCTGTCGTGCCTCACTTGTCGCCACACGAGCAAAAATTAAAAACACATCTCCATCCTCACATTAATGGTTATAAAAAAGCCCATGAAAATCTAAGAATCAAAAGAGGGTAGATATATTAAGGATCACCTTCTCTATTTAGAACAAAAAATTTCCATGGAGAACGTAGATCTTGTACTCTAACTATTCTCCATCTTAAAATTACATAAAGCATAGTCTAAGAAGCAATTATCCATAGGAGAAGCCAAGAATGAAACTTAAATAAATTGAGCTTCACTGAGCAACAAACAAAAGACCTTTGAATTATAGTCTCAACAAAATTTCAACATTCATTACATCTTTTTCTCCTTCCTTGAGAAAATGGTAAAAGAGAAGTAGAAATTTTTTCAGGTGACTTATTATATTATAGTTGTGACTTAAGCACACATTGTGGTTGGATTCTTGGGTACCATCCAGGTAGGAAACTTGGGAATCTCCAATCTCTAGGGATGCTGACTAAAATAAGAATTTCTTTTGAATCAATCAGAGAATTTTACAAAAGCAAAGAGGAAAAATTATACTTCTAGTTTTATGTAGAATACTCGTGAGAATTATTTGGTCATTCAATTCGTAATATAAAGTCATATGTTCCCCAACAAAATAATTATGCACATAAAATGGAAAACTTTACTTTCTTGAACTTTATTTTTCAACCTTGACCTAGGAAATCACTAGTACATAATATTAGAAGTCCACAAGTATAAAGTTTAATATGTCAAATAGCAACAATAAATTGTTGATCAAATATATTCATGATTAACGTGAACATAAATGGCAAGCATAAAGTCGAATAAAACTTTGAGAAGTCATTTGAAGCCAATAACTCTTTGGTTCCACAAATTAAGCATTATGAAGCCTATTTGATGGTACATAAAGGGGTTCTAATTGAACTCAATCATATTGAGCTTCCCCTAGATCTCCTTAGAAAGACAACTCTGAGGTTGCTTCAAGTTTTTTTCTCAAGGCCAATCGTGCCATGAACCGAGCTCGATTGATATTAGGCCAACTTGCATAAGGCCAAAAACCCAAATTTCTAAGCAAACAGCCTAACATTATTAAAATATTTAAGTGCTTCTAAGAGTTTATATAGAAAAAGTTAGAGCTCAATGGCTTTCTTGACATCAGATTTAAGGAAGGAGATGAAGATCTTCCCACGCCAATGGGTTTCCCTCACGAATGGATTCGTTGGCATCGGATTTGAGGAAGGAGATGAAGATATCCAATTAATTAACCACAAATTGGAGGAAGGAGATGAAGATATCCCCCCACGAATGGGTTTCTTGATAATGGATTTGAGGAAGGAGATGAATATTTCCCCACATTAATGAGTTTCCCTCCTCCATGGATTCCTTGACACCGGATTAGGATTTCTCACTAGGTTTTAAGGAAAAAAAAATGTTGACTTAGCTCATTGAGGGACAAAAGGGTCCGCTAAAAGGTTCGTAGAGGCGAACTAAAAATCAAACAAAAACGACCGATGAAATGGAACGAAATGGAGTGGTATGACTAATTACGATTAATTTAGGTGGAGTAAGGGGGTGTAAGTCAAATTTGTCCTTGCATTATCAATGAAGCGCAATAGTACTTTATTTTAATTTTATTCTACTTCTCTTCTACCTTTTATTCCATTAAAAAAAAAATTCTTAAATTAAATTTTAATGATTCATCTCAAAAGGTCAACTTCGAAACGAAAATGCTCAAGGTATATGACACATTTTGTTTAGGGCTAGGCTTGAACCAAAACATAAATTCTCAAACCTTGTAATTATTGCAACTATGTGCAACATGAAGCATGTCTCCCTTTGAGCAAATGCTTAGTTTATGAATTCTCTTACGCTATGAAATAAATCCAACTAATTACTTCAAACTTCTTGGCTTTCAATCTATATTGATTAACTACTCCAAATCAGGGTTTGAAATCTCGATCGATACCGCCGGTATGTATTGGTTTTGCCCGGTTCGAGACCGATACAGTACTTGATCCCGATATCTGGCCCGTACCGGCCCATATCGGCCCGTCAATGCTGGTACCAACCGGTACGGCCAGCACGGACCGGCACGGACATGTTTTTTTTTTTTGGGGGGGGGGGGGGGGGGGGGGGGGGGGGCTGACCGATACCGTGATTTTGAACCTTGCTCCAAATGACTCAGCTTTCCAATTCATATAGAATTAACTACTAATTGTTTGTTTCCAGTTTGCAATGTTTTAATTTCTCCTACTTCCTCGTTTCTTTATTTTTTGAGGGAGATGTGAAAGGAGTTGGCACTATTCACAAACACATACACACACCCACACACATAGGAGAGAGAGAGAGAGAGAGAAAGAGAGAGAGAGAGAGAGAGAGAGAGAGAGGCTAAATCGTCGAGTCTGTGATGGGGCCTGATTGATTGGATCAGGCCAATAAGGTTATTAATATGCAAGGCTTAGGCTAAGAGTTGTAGACCTAATTTTTCACTGGATTGCAAAAGTATTGTGAATTTACGATGGGTAAGAATCAACCTAATCCATACCAGGTAAAAGTATTAATGCCTGCCTATTGAATCCGAAAAATATTGGTGTACCTAGTTGTTGAGACCTTGGTTCTAGAACTTACTGAAATAAAAAATGATTGCTTAGAACAGATTTTGATGTTAGATTATGAAAGATTGAAGCTAATAACTGAATTTTAACTCTTTTTATGCTTACATAGTAAGATTTGGCAGCATATTTCAATTTCAGGTTGGGACAGGGTTGGGTTCAGCAGGTTGGGATAGGGTTAGAGTTAGGTTGGCATGGCTAGCTTGCATTTCCTCCACTTTTCCATTAAGCAGATAATATGACGGGAACATAGAATGTGCAATCATGACCACCATCATCAAAGGCTTCTCCCATCAATATAGGGTGGACTATAGGCAAGATTGACAAGATTTTCTGACCGGTCATCAACCAGGAGCCAATGCGCTATGATTGGTACCGAAAGCCCAACAAAGCAGTTTGTCAAGAGAGGATGTGTCACGAAACCTAAAAGGCCAGTTAGCAAGTAGGAGACCTGATGCAGCTTAAGCTCATGCAAACAGGGAACAAGGCTCCAACTTTTTCTAAACTAAGAGTCTAGATGAAGGAGGTAGAATGTCAGATTTGGTGTAAGGAATTGCAGCACAAATTGTAAACCAAAGAGCAGAAAAGAAAAAAATTCTCAAAATACAGAATGCGAAATGAATAAAAGGAAGGAATTTACTTGAAACTGATGCGGGCTTAGCTTATAAATCAATTGAAGGAAACCCTAAGTAGCCCAGATACCTTCAATCCAAAGGAAAAGATCGAACAACCGTACCTCACGAAGCTAATGTGAACACCCAGGCGGCGGTGATGGGCGGAGCAGTCGATACAGAGGAAGATCCCGTACGTGACCGACGCCCATGTGGGGTTCTTCGCGCTGCAGTCGAAGCACACCTGAGATTGAAAACAGGCACAGGGTTTACGATCAATCAGATCTGGAGGGAATGACCCCGACGGACGAATCGATCGCCGGCGCGGGAATTCGAAGAGGATGGAGAAAGCGGCGAGTACCTTGTTCTCCGTCCGGGATCTGAGCTTCTTGAACACGGCGTTCTTGTCGGTTAGGGTTTCGAGAGCCATGGCGTTCTGTAGAAGGGGAGAGACCCCGGGAGGAGGGAGAGGGGGTCGCCGGCCGGAGAACCTCCGCCGCTGGAACACAGAGAACGATCGTGCTTCCGGGCGGAGGAAAGAAGTACCGAAGCAAGGGAGCAGCTTCGATCACAGCCTTCCGTCCACATCAAAAGGGTCACGCTATCTGCACCCACTATTTTACAATTGGCACCCGTAACATGGAGCTTACGTGGTGCGATTGGCAGCTATGAATAGTGGCAGTCTGAGCATTGGGGTGCCACCGCCTTCTTCGACGCCACGCCTTTCTCCTTCCTCCTCCTCCCTCCTCGTCCATGTTTCATGCCGAAACTATGAACCACCTGGAGAAGTGTAGGTGGGGGAGGAAGTGGCATGAAAGCAACGAGAGGAGTATATGGCGGCGACCCGCACAAGGACCGACCTGCAGAGGATCACGAGGGAACGGCGCCAGAGATTAGCACGGATATCCGCAAGCAGAAAAGGGTGAAGGAGGAGGTAGTGAGCCTGGTGGCTGCCAAGCTTGAGATGAGGGGGTGCCAAACTTAAGTTACATTGTTTGGGTAACATTAGTTAAGTGATAGGTGAAGAGGAGGAACCAACCTGATCGGGGGTTGCGTAACCGTAGCTCAGTATTGAGGGGTTCCATTTTTGACATTGGCACCTCCGACACCTATCTCCGACACCGGCACCTTGCCAACTTCCCCTCCCCCTTCCCCTATTCTCATCCTCCTCTTTTTCTATCTTAGGAGCCATTGTTCCTTCCCTTTCCCTCCCCGCCTCCCTAGCATGTTCGGTAGTTCAGTGCCGAACATGATCAACATTGAACTACTGAACATGATGAATAATATTCGGTAGTTAAATGCCGAATATTATTCGGCATGTTCAATGGTTCAATATTGATCATGTTCGACACTGAATTGCTGAACATGCTGAGTGACGGGGAGGGGAAGGGAAGGGCAACGATGGCTCCGACGAATGAAAAAAGAGGTGGAGGAGAAGGGGAGGTGACGACAAGCACAAGGAAGATGAATAGAGGCGGTGGATGCTTCGACCATGGGAAGGAGAGGAAAAGGAGGAAGGAGGAGGCCAGGAGAGGCGGTAACGGCTCCGACGGTGGGGAAGGAGGATAGGAAGGGGAGGACAGAGGAGGAGGAGAGGTGGTGGTGCCAGTGCCAAACGTGTCGGCGAGGAGCCGGTGGGGTATGGAGGTTTCGGAGGGGAGGGGATATGTACGACCAAGATCCAATAGACCAAAGAGACAAGAGCCAAGACTCCTGAGGCTATGATGCCAAGATGGATGAGGTGAGGTGAGGTGAGGTGTACAAAGCCACGAGTTAGCCCCACATCGCCTGGAGAGAAGGAGATCCTGAGCTTCTTATATAATTTTTCCTCCTAAACATAGAAGACGCGTTTTAAAACCGTGCGCCGCTACGGATTTTGTAAGAACTCCGTAGTTAAGCATGCTCGGGCGAGAGTAGTCCTAGGATGGGTGACCTTCTGGGAAGTTCTCGTGCGGGCACGGGCAAAGCGGTCAATATCTTGTGTATTTGGGGCGGATGTTACAAAATGGTATCAGATCCGGTTCTCCTCGGAATGGGGGGGTCTAGCCCTATACGAGGATGTGTAGCCCTAAGAGGGGTGGATTGTGACGACCAAGATCCAATAGACCAAGAGTCAAGACTTATGAGGCTGTGATGCCAAGATGGATGAGGTGAGGTGAGGTGTACAAGGTCACAAGTTAGCCCCACATTGCTTGGAGAGAAGGAGATCCTTAGCTACTTATATAATTTCCCCTCCCAAACATAGAAGATGCGTTTTAAAACTGTGCGCCGTTATGGATTTCGTAAAAACTCCGTAGTTAAGTGTGCTCGAGCGAGAGTAGTCCTAGGATGAGTGACCTCCTGGGAAGTTCTCGTGCGGGCACGGGCAAAGCGGACAATATCTTGTGTGTTTGAAGCTGATGTTACAGGATATGAAAAAGGCGCAATGGGTGTGCTAGGGAATGAAGGGTATGCTGGTCATACCCCACACAAAAATGAAACATGGGAGAGAATCGAAGTATAAGGGAGTAATTTTGTGGTGTGAATAAAATTTCCTTGGAAAAAAAGTGTTGGACCACATCAATGTGTTAGGGTACGTCTAGTAATTTGGACTATTGGCTCTTGACCAAACAGGGGATGCATGAGAGTAAAAGAGTTTTCCTCAAGCATGTTTTATCTAACTGTGTCCATCGATTTCATCTTGGCATCCATATTTTTTTTGCACCCAGATTTTTTTTTGGTGTCGGCACTTCCGATATTCCTGAAACATCCCACCCCTAACCTCCAGCCAATGCTCACTCTCAACCCCGACTCCGACCCCATCCCCCACCATCATTCCCTCCTCGCCACCCTGTTTCTGACGCCATGTCTAAGACCAATGTCCTCTGTCGCCCTCCTTCCTCCTCCTCCTTTTTCTTCCTCCTTCGTCCTTCTTCCTTCATCCTCCTCCCTCTTCCTCCTTCTTCTTCCTCCTCCTCCTTCCCTTCCTTCTCCATCTTCATCGTGTAGAAACCCAAAGCACATGTCAACAGTTGCCCGCCAACAATGTTGGCAAGGGCATGCGCATCCACCTACATTACTATGTTGATGTCGAATATCGATGGGTTGGCATTAACACAGTAATGTCAGCGGCTACCCTACCGATACTGTCAACGGACAACCATCGCCAAGATTTTTGGTTGACCTAGGGTTTCATCATGGGGAAGATGGAGGAGGAAAGAGGAGGAGGAGGAAGGAGGGCGACAGAGGCTGGGCGCTGAATCAAAAAGGGGCAGCGAGGAGGGGATGGAGGCAGTGTCGGGGTCGGAGGATGGAGGTGGCGTTGGGGGTCGTGGGTGAGGGTTGACTGCAGGTTAGGGATGAGGATAGTTTGAGTAAAAAAACAAAATAAAATTTGACTTGTTGCAATCTTAACATAGTGGGTGTAGATAGACTGTGCATTTTCCTCTAGATAAATCTAGATTTGATATGTTTGAAGAGCGTCGTTCTATCATAAGTGATAAAATAAATATATGTATGAGAGAGAGAGAGAGAATATGCAAATATGATACCAATGTGATCCAATGGAAAAACTCGACTTTAGGAGGCTTTAACTTTTCCATAGCTTGGGAGGCAGCTCGGGACAAGAATCAATTGGTACAGTGGGCAAAGTTGATCTGGAAAACTCTGCCCCCCCCCCCCGATGGCAGTAAACAAGTGGAGAGCCATATTGCACTAATTAAGTACACAGGATATGCTCAAGAAAAAGGGTCAGCACCTTGCCAATTAGTGTGGGATTTGTCAAAAAAAAAGGAGGAAACAGTTGAACATCTCTTCTTTCTTTGTAGTTTCAGCTTAGGGGTTTGGGAGCAAATATGCAAGTGTTGCAAGATTCTATGGATCCAGCTTGAAGCCTTCCCATTGTTAGGATTGATGTGTTCTAAGCTTGTAAAACTTTATATTTTGATTTAATAAATAAAGATTAATAGTTATTATATGAGATGTATATCGGTGCGTAATGTAGTTACGTGTTCTTTTAAGAACAGAGAGCCATCATTATATGGCAGTCCACTGAGTAGAAGACTGAGTGGATTGGTCTTATATAATCTAAATAAGTTCGCAGCTATGATCAGGTTGGTCGTCTCATCATGATAAGTTATTGGGGATGACAGTTCATGGGATGTCTTCACCATGATCATCACTAGGCACAGTGTCTGTGGCCGAACGAAACTAACACGGTGTATAGATCAGTGAGAAGGCATTGGTACACTAAGTCATGTTTCTGTTTAGAGTAAAACGATCATAAACCCTGAGGAACCATGTTTGATGGGCTAACCAGTTGAGTGGTACTTTGGCGCACCAATATGTGAGGATCCGTATGCAGTGATCCCAAACCACGGTGTACTGGGTTACCCGACTGGCCTCGCATCAGCGTGTCACTCCTACAAGCCATCCACACCCCTGTTGGGAGGTACATTCCTTGGTCTGACTTACACTGTATCAAACACAGGCCTGGTGGTCATCAGTTTAACTGTTGACCTAGTTTAATTACTCGACGGGGTAATCAGAGGTACGATGTATAGGTCAACCTAGAAGGAACCAAGTCATATGAGCATTCGAGTCTGACGGTATTCTCCACCGCTCAAAGTGCATCATAGCATCAAGTGGAGGAACAACAGGTTTACAACTACTAAGGGGAGAGCAGGAGTATGACAGAGAATATAGTAAGTCCGGGTGAATTGGAGTGCAGCCTGCGTCGCACTCTGGGTGGCCACGCTGGTTAACTTGAGCTCAGATGGTACACTCGAGTAGTGTGTCGATCGAGCTTGAGTTGGAAGCCATGAACCCCGGTCCCTGATTATTCCACCTTATTCACATTATGTACGATTCTTGAACCATCTCCTCGGAACACAGTAAGCAGTTAGAGGAAGAAAGAAGTCTACGCTCCGTGTGTGCTTGGCACTAAAGCATGGTAGATGCATAACTACATGCAAGTACTAAAGGGGAAGCCCTAGACTAGTACAAGGGCACAAATAGGTATCCCTAGCCATAAATGAACTTCGTTGCATAGGTGCGATGCACCGGGACATTCTGCAAGTTAACTAGTTGACTTTACTAGGGGCACTCTCCGGTGACCTCAATTAATAGTGAAGTAACTGGTAAAGATCAATTAAGGAATGGTCGCTAGGTCTAACACATTAGAAATGGTCAAATTGAGGCATAAGAGCATTTTGATAAAAACTCACTCTAGCAAACCTCACTTGTGGCTGACCCTAGCAGTGGAAGACCATGCAGGACCGGCCCTATATTTGGGGGATGAGAATCCCCCAGTAATAGGACCGGCCATAGGGATAGGGATTGGGGTTTGAAATGGTTAAATCCAAGTCCTAAAAGTGGGGAAAACGGATAAATAGAGGGAGAGATAAACAAAGATTTTTTGGGAGATTTTTGGGGGATGAACTTATCCCCTTGGAGCCTTATCCAAGGGGGTAGGCCGACCCAATAAAAGGAGCATAGGAGGCCGGCCATGGGTGCTCCAAAAACTGAACCCCCCCTCTCTAATCTCCCTAGTTCTCTCTCCCATCTCTTCCTACTTCCCCGCTTGCGACTTCGTCTTCC
This sequence comes from Chamaelirium japonicum, assembly GCA_947650365.1. Classification (NCBI taxonomy): domain Eukaryota; kingdom Viridiplantae; phylum Streptophyta; class Magnoliopsida; order Liliales; family Melanthiaceae; genus Chamaelirium; species Chamaelirium japonicum. The sequence continues at coordinate 102,255 of CANTAL010000435.1, read as the reverse complement.
TCGCGTGAAGTTTCATAGAAGGAGAGGGATTGTTCTTCAGAGACACTCAGAGATCCGATAGCGATGTACCATGCATCGTGCGAGATCGGGTGAACAAGAAGGCATCATCTCCCGGCATACCATTGGCTTCTTCACGGACGATCTTCCATTTCCATCGATAAAGAAGATAATTCTCCGCGGTTAAAAGATCCGCACGAAGGTATAAATATTCTAACAAGTAGATCTAGCGAGTTCTTTGACTAGATAATTATTACGCTAGATTGCCGTTAGGGTGTTCAAATCACGTGCACACACATTCACGCACATGTAGATTAGTTTCAATGAAAGTTTAAATCGTATAACATGCACCATGAACGGTCATTCGATCGTCAAATCACTTCCGCTACAAGCCTCTACCATATAATTATTTCCAACACCCATATATTATACATAGATTGTCGAAGCTTGGGCATTCAGGTGCCATTAAAAGTAAGGTCGTTAGAGTGACTCTTACTTGCTCTATGTATCAGTTGTGGAGGAAGAGGAATGAGAGAATTTTTGAAGACAATGATCGACTGAGGTGGCAGTGGTTAACGCCATTCGCGCTGATCAAGTTGACATCTTCAGCAATATAGAAGTGACCTTGTCCAATGGCAAACAGATTGACGATCAACAAGAATGGAGAGCTATATGGTCCTAATGGGATTGTAATTGCTTGTCTTTTTTTGCTCCAGGGAGGCACCTTTGTCTTCCTGTTTTTGTAACTATTTATTTTGATTGATAGTATACTTACCCACAGAGAGAGAGAGAGAGAGAGAGAGAGAGAGAGAGAGAGAGAGAGAGAGAGAGAGAGACAGTAGTGATTGAAACCCCCTTAACTTGTGAAAACTTGATTATAATGAGAAGCCATCTAATAATCATTCAATTTCCAATCGAATGTGTATCCCACTATGGGACACAAAAATTTGATGTCCTATAGCCGGTAAAAAAAATCCAAGGGGGATTGTGGGACGACATATTGGGCCTCACGGGCGTTTGAAGGCATCGACGTTGGACCTTGGGTGCGATTCATCAACCTCCAGTGCCTGACGGATCGGAGGTGACTGCTATCGATCATGGGTGCGATACACAGGCCATCTTGATGGTGTCTCTATCGAGCCTAGGGTATGATGCCGCCCCCCCCCCCCCCCCCCCCCCCCCCGTCCATTATCACCTCCTGCTCCTCATCCTCTTTCTTCCCCTTCCTTCCTCCTGCTTCATCTGGATCAACTGTGTTGTCACTATCGGGCTATATATGTGATCCACCAATCAACGGTGCCTACCGTCGGGGACAAAGGTGATGCATTGGTCGGTGAGAAGGAACGTTGAGAATTATGTTAGTCTTTAGTACCATCCACAGTGTAGGCCAGGGATGAGAAGAGATGATCTAGCTCCCCTGATAATGTGAGAGGTCAGCATGTTTGGTGAGAGATGGCATCTGGGAATCATTCCAGTTGTCCACAATGAAAATGATCGAATGGTAGTCGACCGGTCTTGCATCTTAAGCAGGTTTCACAAATTATGGTACACGGGCTCACCAAGGTGTATGAAAATGAATGTACAAGTGACCCAAGAAATTCCATTACTCCCTCGAAGATATACAATGAAATACAAAAGAGAGATAGAGGAGTCAACTTAAAAGACAAAAGCAAGCAATAAGCACAATTAAGACACTATGTTAAAATTTAAAAGAAAAGGAGATGCTCTTGGAATGCAAGTTAAAAAGCAATGTTTGAATCAAAAAAATACAAAATTCAAAACATTGTTAAAACAAAAATGGATCAAAAAGACCCAAAACTCCTTTAGAGAGTTTCATATGCAAATGCTTTTTAGTTTTTCTAAACAAAATACAATTTATGACTTCTAGGATACAAAAGATTTAATTAAAGTTATTCAAAGCATAAAAAAAACATTTAAGATAGCAAGTAAATTCAAATAACACTTAAGTCTACTAAAGTGGCTATGCAAATTAGAATTAGACAAGTACTAGTAAAAAAAAACCAATTTTACAAATAGACTAAAATATCAAATTAGTTTGAAAAGATCAATCGTATAAAATGTAATTAACTTTATTTATGCTTAATAATCAGTTTTTACCTTAGCACACATCATATGATATATTATATGAGCCTTTTATCTAATAGGATTCCATTAAAGAACATATTGGCCTATTTTGAGTCTCTTTTAGTTTATCTTTTCTTTTACCCCTTAGTAAGTCTAAGATAATAATTCTAGTGTAAAGAGTAAAGATTGACAACGCCTATCCTGTTGGACAAAGTTGACAAGTTTCGAGATGCCCTTATGAATCTTTTCCTCGAGTATGTCATTGAAAGATCTAGGGTATCGTATGGAGAATCCCATGTAGCAAGGATGTGACCGATAGCTCCAAGCCAGTTAGCTTTGGGTATCAAGCTTATAACTCCTCAGGTTATATCATTGAGATCTCCATAAAAAAAATATTTGAAATTGGATTTAACTATTAAAGGCAATATGAAAATGATGTGCACGGGTGTTTACTTATTAGTTGAGCATAAATAAAATAATCACGAATGCCAATGCTATTCGGAGTTTAGTAACAATCACAGTTAGTATTCTAAATAAAAATTAGTTAATTTTTATAAGGACAAGATACGACTAATTACTTACATTAAAGTAATTGAATGGCTAAAGAGAATAATAGCATCCTAGGATTTTTCAAAGTAATTGAACGGCTAAAGATAGCCTTATATCCTAGAAGTTAAAAATTACAAAATAAACACTACAAGATGACAAAAATGATTTTCAATATGATCAAGTTTACAAACAAAAACTATTTACAAAAAAATATGCATGCACTTAATCAAAGAAATAAACAAGCATATGTGCATGACATAGGTGAGGATAAATTAACATGGATCAATGTTAGTAATGGAAGCAAAATGAGAAAAAGAAGCTATATGATCTAAAAGATTTTCAATACGACAAATTAGCACTTCTTTCCGGACCCATATACTTCTAGTACCCTTCTCACCAAAATGATTGCTATGAGAAGGAATATTTCAACTCCAGGGCAAAGGGGAGGGGTTGACATTGGAGACACACATCCTATTTCTAGGTTTAAGAGTGACATACCTCAAATTAGGAGGCATGGGTATAGTGGAGTCTTCTTAACCTCTCCACATAAATCCTACCCCAAAGGCTATAACAATAGCCTACAAGATGCTATTTTCTCCCATAGTAAGAACACAAATACACCTACTTGACTTTGAGAGTCTTAGATTTTGAGGTATGTGAAATATGATTCTTACAAGTGAGGGGATGATCAAGCTAGGTTTTGGCAAAAATGGGTTTGACCTTTTTATCAGCATCGCCAATTCCACGTTTTTCATGGACACCCTATTGACTATTCAAGTAGTTCTCCAAATTTTTGGAGGTATTGAATATATGAATAGTTAAAAATTAATCATGTAAGAAGTGTCTCAAAAATTCCACTTCCATTAAGGTAGTCCTTTTCTCTTCTATTTCTATCATGTAAAGATTATCAAACCTTTTAGCTTTCACTTCTAAGATAGACTTCTCCTCTAACCAAAAAACCCCTTGGGGATAATTGGTCTCAATAAAACTCATCTTCTCTCAGAGATTGGCATTCTTGGTCTCAAGTTTATGAACTTGATCACTAGGATTTGTAACGGCAAAATAGGATTCATTTCGATCGGTTTCAACAAGAGTTGATTTCTTCTTGAGAGAGGTGTTGTTTTTGCTAGTCACGGTGCCTGCTTTTAAGACTTTGTCACAAAGAGACTTGAGATCAACAAGGCTCTTTGGAGGTCTTTCTTTATTGCTCTTACTACTACTAGCGTCACTCTAAATGAAGTTAGCCTTTTTATTAATAGTAGAGACTATGGAGGTCACAAAAGCCGACATATGTGCAAGACCACAATTAACCAAATTCATACCTTCCTTATCCTTAGAATTTGAAATGTCCCAAGTAGCATTTATGGCTTGATCCCAAGAAATCAGGACTTTTGTGGGACATTCCGAAGTAAAATAACCAAGATCCATTTGAAAGAACGCCTAACATTCGAGATTGACCCTCTTTCCTTCTCTATAGAGTGATTGTCATTCCTGGGTCTTGCCTATATGGGTTCCTTACCTTACACTTGCTCCTTTTGCCAATGAGCTTGGAGTTTATGAGTAAGCAAAGTAATCCCTCCCTCCTCAAGGTTGGACAAATCCTTCCACAAACCACAACTGGCCTTCGTAGAAGGTTTCAAGACAACAACCTTGTCATTCTCAGGATTTTTCAACTTCATCTCGTGGGTTTGGAGATTGCCAATAAGCTTCTCAAGAAGGAGTGAGCTCAAGTCCTTGGTCTCTTCAATTTCCGTGACTTTCGGCATAAAGCAATTGGCAAGAGACAGAATAATTTTGCAAACCACTTTCTTGTTAGAGACTCTCTTGCCAAGGGTAAAAGAAGAGTTGACGATAGCATTAAGTTTATAGTAAAATTCGTCAAAATCTCATTTTTATCCATAGAAGGGTTCACAAAATTGGTGGCAAGAAGTACGTTACAACTTAACTTTTTTCATCAACGGGGTTCCATCATAAGTTATTGCAAGGATATCCCATGCATTCTATGATGTTTGGGCATTAGATATCCTAGATAATTCACTATTCGTGACTTCGGAGTGAATGTCACTAAAACCTCTTTGGTTATTTATGCAAATCAACTTCTCATCACCCGTCCAAGAGTCATAAGGTTTGGGATCTCTCGACTTAAAGACGAGAGATTGCCACCTACTACACACACAAATCCATGTCTCCTCACTCATGCCATTAAGAAAGGCATGTATTTTAGTCTTCCAAGATGCATAGTTGTTCATATCTAACAAAGGAAGTCTAGTGATAACTCTCTTCTTTTCGTGAATCCATCACTAGAGGTAAAACAAAAACATTTAAACCCCTAAAAAAATAGACACACCAACTCCCCAAAGGGGGATACACACAAAAAACAAACAAAAACGATCAAAATCACAATGCTTAAGAAAACAAAAAATAACTCTAAAGAAGGTTGCCCCCATACACACGTACAACTTGTAGAGAACAAATAATCAGGTGCTAATAAACGACAACCTAACAGATCCACTCCAGAAGTGTTAGCTCCAACAAGAGAGACTCGCTCTGATACCAATTAAAATTATAGTCAGTTAAACTTGGCTTGCTAATCACCATGTACTAAGAGACCAACTAGACATAGCTAGTTGGCGTGCCCACAATTGGCAGATGTTAGCATGGGTTAGGTTGCCCAAGATACTGAAAAATATATCAATGATCATAATTATGACACCAAAGAGTAACAAATTGTTTTTCTATGTGGAAACCTCTAACTAAGGAAAAAACCACCCTCCGGCAAGCTAGGTCTAGGTCTCAACCTAATCTTCCCTACACATCCATAAAAGCGGAGCAAACACTAGTGGTTAGAAAGATATTGCCCTGGCTACCTCTGAGTCACGCCCCGCTTTGACGGTGAAGTCAGCCATAACTACCCTTCAAAGGGTCCGCTCGTAATCCTCCTCACTCCACTCCAATCTCCTCTGATCTGTCTCAGCATCGTAGAGGCCCACCCTAGCTACCTTCGATGGCGATGGATGCTTGTGTGACTGCAATTACCCCAAGTGCTTCCACTAGAGCCTTCCATACGACGGTGAAAAAGAAGTAAAGGTGTATGTGGAGGAAATAAAGAAAGAAAAGAAAAAGAAAAAGAAAAAAAAAGAAAGTTTGATTGAGATTAGTGACAAGAGTAGAAAAAGATCTTGATCTCCAATGAGATCACAATCTAACCTCTATGAAAGCCTAGCACACTAACAAAGATTAACGCTCAAACAACCTTCAAGAACTAGCAACAATCCAAGTGCTGGATGACACTTTAGATCATAGCATAGCCTTGCCCTCTCTACTTTGTATAATCTGAAGGTGTTGTCAAACACTCAAGAGACCATGCAAAGGACGAGTGCAACCTCCATGGATATGAAACTAATAGAAGGTTGGAAAAAGAAAGAGAAGAGAGAAAAGAGAGGAGATGGAGTTCAAAGAGACAAACTCACTAAACCTAAATCTCTCTTCTAATTCCTCACTAAACCCAAATACTCATTAGCTACAATAGAGGTGTAGGGCTATTTATAGCCCACACAAATCCATGGGTGAAGAGATAAGACCAACCAAGAGATATGATTAAAGGTAGTCTGCCACAGTCATGTCGTGCGCACAATTTGAAAGTCGTATGCGCGAATAGCACGTGTCAAAAGATGATTGGTAGAGCCAACCGACTCAACCCTTCGAGAAGGATTAAAGTTGGATAGTACACATGGCATTATATTCGTGCACACAACTTTTCACGTGTCGACGTGTCATAGGACCGTCCCATATGGGGCATAAGGTGGACATTAAATGGTGTGCTACCGATTAGGATCATGTGCATGACTGTAAAAGTCGTGTGCACGACTTTAATCTAGCAGACACCATTCTATGAGAAAAAAAAACTAAAGAAAAGTCATGCTCACGATCAAACTAGTGCACACACACTAAGGTTAGGGCATCGGCCCTTGGTTCTGTGTGATTAAGTGATAAAACCAAGCATGCATATATGATTATTCTAAGCATATTAAGACTCCCATAAGTCTTAAGAATGAATTGTACGAATAAAACATGTAGCAAAAAGGATCGATCAAAAAGCGATAAAACGTGAGTGTGTGCTGGCTAATCATGCATCCTAACTCTTACACACTAAAATAAAGTCGATACCCAAAGAGTAAGAAGTTTTTACCTTGCATGCCTAAGCATGTGGGAATGGAAAGTAGTATCCGAGTCTTGGCCACAACGGTACGTCTTTAAAGCAAATGTGCTAAAATTAGACTCCACCCTTCCGACTTTAGCTTGTAGCTAAACCAACACCGGTAAATAGGTTTTGTTAAAGTCACTAAAAACTAATGACAACACAAGGAGACCTGACACCCTCCATAGTATCTTTCACACGTCCAAGAAAAAGAGGGGGCCATGGACAGGGTTTGCAAAAACCCAGAGAAGGAAGGAAAGAAAGGAAGATATATATATATATATATATATATATATATATATATATATATATATATATATATATATATATATATATATATATATATATATATATATATATATATATATATATAGAGAGAGAGAGAGAGAGAGAGAGAGAGAGGTTCATCTTTAATCACATCTCAGAGTTCAATCCTAGTTCTTTGTAAGAGAAGAAGAGGAGCAAAAAGAAAAAAAAACTACCACACTTCCATCTATTGCGACGGCGTCATAGAATAAATGTTGCTATTCAAGGCAAGCTAGGATTAATCACCGATGTTCTTCAACATCTTCATTGGCTCTTTATCGACTCGATGTTCTCCATAGCGTTTCATAAATCATGTGACCATCTTTATCGACTCATTCTTCTCCACGGGTGTTTATAATTTCTATGAGGTAAATCCACAGGTTGTAATGCATGCATTTTCATTATGATACATGGAGATTTTCATAACCCTAAAGTTAAAGGCGCGATCACGATCCCTATCGAAAACACAATTTTCATCGTCTTCTGCCGTGTGCTCCTGATATCCAGTTCTTTGATACTGGGCGCTACCACATAGGTGGTGCGCACCTTAGTACATACTACCTATTCCCAGGTTCTGGTGCGCATTATTGTATCTAGTTTTGACTCTGTTTGGGTGGTGCTGACTAATGATGAGCGCCACCTGACGTCTGGGCTTGAGATTACTCAATTTTTAGAATTATTTTGGTACATTGGATGGGGGTTTTGATGGAGGATTAGTGGGAGATCCTTCCCATTATATAAAGGGGTGATTAGGGTTTCTTTTGAGAGGAACTTAAGAGAATCTCTTGTGAGAACCTTATGAGACTCTTGTTAGATTTATTGTGAATCATTTAGAGCGAGATTTGGTACCTTTTTTGAGAGAAGGTGCCCTAGGTGTGTTGTTGCGATCCAAGCCCCTCGCGCAGCGGAACACGATTCGCATAGTACCACCACGGTAGAGACGACCACCGACAAGACCGAGCAATAGAAAGAACAAGCAGAACACCAACAAGAAGTTCCGACAACGATCGATCAATGCATTTACTAGTATGGGAAAAACCCGAGTACAAGAACAATTGTCTCTAACCAATCCCTCATACACCTATAAAGAGATACCCCCAAAGAGAATAGATTTCATAGCCTTACACCTCGAAGATCAAGAAGAAACCCTTCCCGAAAACCCTCCGGTCTCCAATGATTTTCTCTTCCTCTTCCTTGATAACGGCTACCTTCTAAACCCTAACCCAGGATACTCATGTGCCACCATGATCATTCTTTCTTCACCCTTAGGAGTCTTTTTATAGCCCCAAGTTCATGCAAGACCTAGAAGAGAAGATAGAAACAAACTCCTAAAAGTTCTCTCGAAAACCCATAAAAACCCACAACCGAAACCGCGTCCCTACTTGCCTATCCAGTGCCTGGCGCCCTGGGTGCCAGTTTCTTGCTCACGGGCTCGAGTCGCCTCGGGTTGGTGCCTAGGGCACCAGGCCCTGTTTTTACCCTTTTTCCACTCCGTTTTTGCTTCGTAGCCGCTCCATCATCTGCCATCCTTTGCTCATGAATCTTGGACATGTTGAGGGCTTGTTTTAAGCCAACATCCTCAACAATCTCCACCTTGACTTCAAACAAGACAATAGCCAAAACCTTGCACACGAACTTCATCTCTTTGAACTGTGAATCCATATCATGATCGTCGTCGCCCCTTTGCCCCCGCTCTGAGAGCCCAATCACCAAGCTTGGCAACTGCCTAAGTCTTTCAATTTGGCCGACCTCTTGATCAAGATCTTCTCGTTGAAGTTGAGCGTTGTTTGTAACTTCTTGGTTTTTTTATTATAGTGGATTATCTTTGCATGTGGTTTTCTCCCAATAAGGGTTTTTATGTAAAAATATCTCTTTTTTTTTTGTGTGTCTTTGCTTTGTTTGTATTCCTCTACTTATGTTTTGTCGATTCTATTGCTTGAGATTGTGGTTGTGTTCCGCAATTTATCCGTCAAATGATCGATTTTGATCCGATCTTTGTGGGCCCATTGCCTACCGCCTTAGAGAGCGCCTACATGCCATTCCAGTCGATCATGCACTTAGGGCACGTTTGGTTCCTATATAATTATTACATGTGCATTTTTTTTTGAGATCGGCTGGTGTCCCAAAACCTTTCGGGCAATGGACCCACTTTGGGCTCAGACTAATCTCTCCGGGAATTCGCACTAACCCACTCGGAAGTTTCCCTTCACACTCCTGGGTAACTCGAGGGTGGAGGAATTGAACCCACAACCTGGCCTCCTCACCAAAGATCAGTTGCTTACCAACTCCCCTATCCCCTGGTGGGTTATTGCATGTGCATTTCTTCGCACATGTGACATGCGCAAATAGAGTTTCATCTACACCTATGTGATTTCACTTGCACATCCATTGCATAGCTTTATATGTTTGAAAAGTGACATGTGTATATATTTGCATGTGCATGTCTCTCTTTAATAAAACAATTTTAATATGGGTTCACATTCGCAATTAAAAAAACAAGTCAATTGCACAAAAAACAAAGATATCCTAAGGCCTCATTTGGTTCGAAGTATCTTGTGATATATCATGTTTACGAGGTATAACTGGATACGAGGTATTTGCCTTACCGCTTATTTTACGTTACTGAGTTGTGTCAGTTATGAGGTATTCCAAACTCCAAAGACACCAAATCAACTTACTGCACAGGATACTGCAAAACAAATACAATCAATCATACACGGTATTTTGAATACTTACCTTAACGCAACTAATTGTACTGGATGCTTCGAACCAAACGGAACCTTAATGTTAAATGATGTGTATTACTATTTACACCAATAAAATTACTAGGCCCCCAACTTAAAAAAAAGATAAATGACCAATGTATCTCCAAGGTCTTCCAAGTCTACTAATAAGGGCACCGTCACCAGTGTCGTGGGCCCCATGTACCCTATCGGCGGCCTTCATCGTCGGTCCCATGCATGGACGGATCTAATAGTTGGCTTGGCCGGGCTATAGCCCGGCCGAGTTTTGAGAAAAACTAGCCCATATTCGTTAAGTACATGTCTCAGCCCGCCTCAACCAAGATCTCAGCCCGCATCAACCCAGCAGGACCCTAGGCCCCTCGCGACACGTATGTGAATCACTACGCCTCTGAGTTCTCACGAAACGGGAATCGCCGCCAAAAACACTTAACCCCCCTGTAATTTACTTTGTTCCAAAACACTCCCTAAAGTTTGAAATGTTAGCACAATACTCCTTTTTGTCAACTACTTAATTTCTCTCATTTTGTAATTTTTATTTGACTTCAATGGGGCAAAATGTAGCTTTTTAACTATAGGGGTTCTTAATGTTTTTGAGCTATAATTCATGAGGACAAAGTGTAATTAACCTTTTTTTATATTAATATAATTTCTAGTACTGTCGATGTTCGCTTAAAAAATTTTGCTTAGTATTTCTTTACAAAGTAAAAGTTTCATTCTAAAAAAAGGGGTTATTTTGACTTTGCCCCCCAAATTTTGCCTTGAATTAGACTTTACCCCCAATATTTTCATTAATTAGACTTTACCCCCTAAAATTAATTACTTCGTCCGCTCATCCTCCCAAAACTTTATTTCTTTTCCGTCAGCTCACCATTAGTTAGTTTTGGGGGGTAAAGGCTAATTAATGAAAATGTGGGGGATAAAGTCTAATTCAAGGAAAAATTTGGGGGGCAAAGTCAAAAAATCCTAAAAAAACCAATTTAGTTTTAGCCCAGCCCAAAAAAAATTTCTGGCTACGCCCCTGGTCCCATGCAACGGACCGCCACCTCGGCCGCTGTCGGTCCCCCTCCTTCCCTTCTTATTTAACCCTCCCCCTCCCCCCCTTCTTCAGCATTTTTTAATCCTCATTAAATTTCGAAACTATTGGACTTGGATCTTGCATGGATCCGCCCCATTTACCCAGCTAAGCTCATCCTCAAATTAAGATTAACAAAATAAATAAATAAAAAGACATTTGGGGTAACAGGCTGCCACAACCATCTTCAATCTCTTTCTTGTCCGGTTCTAACGGACAACGGTTTTACCCGCCAAACATGCGCTTCCATCCTTATCCTCCATGCAACATAAATTCCGATAATGCCCTTCGCCTCCGACAAAACTTTTCAGCTTTAACTTAGGGCCGGCTCACCCAGTTACCCAATGGCAATTTAGCAATTCTAATCAACAATAGGGGTTAGTTACCTTGTCGGGCTGAACAAATTTTGTAAGAGAACCGAGTCCGATAGTTTGAGACCTCTGCAGGTTGGCGCCAGCGCTAATTCCCATTGCTCGGAGCTGTGAACATCTCCCCCCATTCCTTCATCTCCCCCTTCATCACCCATATGAAACCCCAATCCCATTCATCCATTCAAATCCCCGCTCCCTTCCGACTCCGCGAAGAACCCGTCGAACGCCATGAGCCTCTCTTGCCTCACTTGCAACTCGATGCTGAGAAGGGAAGCCGATCCCTACGAGAGCCCCCCGATCTGGCGGCGCTGCCTCGCGCTCGATCGGAGCTGGTCGGGGGGCCTAACGCCGCCTTCCTACACCCATCTGAAAAGCAGGAGGAGCAGACAACTGAGCGGCCCGTTGGGGGCACCATCGGGTGCCTCCGCTGCCAGGAAAGCACACACGGGTAACCCGTTGGTGGGCGGCGGGGAGGGCGGGCAGGGAAACGGGGAGCCACGGCTGGTGCGCAGCGGGGGGATGCGGAGAGACTGGAGTTTTGAGGATCTTCGCGACCGTGTGGTCAATCGAAGCATGTAGATTGAGAGAGATCAGCGGAAATGGCTGCATCTTCAATTTGTTATCACATCGAGATCGACAACCGGGTTGCGGTCGATGGAGTCATGGAAAGAGGGAAGTTGTAAATAGATTTGTGTAGATCTGATGTAATGAGACTGAATTACTGATTGAGACTGATTTAATCCTTTCTTGAATTAAGAATTACCAGCTATTTAGTTCATCTATGTTGGTCATCTCTAATTGACAACAATGTTGATTCATTTACAGATGAAGATAAAAATATAAAACTAGATTTCAGCCCAAAACTAATTTTCTAGTTATTTCCTTCATCTAAAAAGTTTTCGCTCGAAAATATTAGCTCTGTGTAACATACTCCCTCTCTGACATTATCTTTCTATAACATTATGCTACAATATTTTTATTTTCGATAATGTTATTTATATGACATTTCCTTAATATTCTATCTCGAAAAAAGGTTCTCTATAGTATTTTTCTATATATATTTGTCTCTGTGATATTCTCTCTATAATGTTTTCTCTTCTACAACATTATTTATGTAATATTCACTCTACCTGTATTCTCTCAACAATATTTTCTCTATAGCATTTATTCTCTCTATAATATTTGTTGAGAATAGTATGTCCCACATCGGTAAAGGGGTGAGAGTTCCACGTCTTCATATATTGTTGCCCTCTCCCTCTTATCACTGTTTTTGAGGGGATACGGGAATCATAACATGGTATCAGAGTTAGGCCCCACCATGTCTTCCTCCCATGTAGTCCTGTCGCACCCTCTTTCTCCCTCCGATCGAGATCTTCTTCCTCCCTTCGATCTAGAGGTGCTCTGTGTGCGGGCGGGTGTTGAGAATAGTCCCACATCGGTAAAGGGGTGGGAGTTCCACGTCTTTATATATTGTTGCCCCCTCCCTCTCATCAACCGTTTTAAGGGGGCACAGGAATGGTAACAATATTATTTATGTATTATTCTGTCCACTTATATTCTATCTCCATAATATTTCTCTCTTTAGAGCATTTTCTCTCTACAACACTTTCTTTCTCAACAATATTTTCGCTATACAACATTATCTATATAATATAGAAATGACAAAGCCCTCTGCAGGTGACCCCTAGAGGTCCCATATAAAGGTAACACTCGAGCTAAAAGTGAGACGAATTTAATGTATCTAGCTCTTCCCTTTCCTCCAAGCAGCTTCTTGTTGAATTTACTGAGACTGAGTGTCTTTAAGCACTTCAAAGGATCATAACTTAGCTTTAGAGACAAGAGTACATAATCCAATACACAAAAAAAAAAAAAACACAAAAGCACACAAAAAAGAGAGAGATTTCATGTGGAAACCCTTGTGGGAGAAAAGCATGAGCGAAGACGATCATATGACCTATTAAAATAGAGAAAGCAAGAAGTTACAATAAATACTCAACTTCAATGAGAAAACCGTGGTTCGCATTTACGCCGCGTATGGTAGACAAAAAGTTTCACTAATATAAAGAGGAAGAAATTAATCGGATTCCCTCACATGAGCCCTAGTATGTGCGTTTCATAGATGAAAAAGTTGAACTAGGGAAGGGGAAAGTAAATCTAATCGAACACAAAAACAAAAGAAATGTTGGAAAATTTTCTTGCTACCAAACACGGGCTTAGGGTTTCTTTTCCTCTCAAGAATCTCACCAAACCTATTTCAAATCCGATATCCAATTGAGATATCATTACACCCGACAGAGTAGATTCTTTAAACTTGGACCTCTAACTTGACGCATGCTACCGTTACACCCGACATAGTAGTGAATTCTCTTTAGTGCAGAAATCGTTGCTATATACGATAGACTGTGAGTGGGGGAACGTTATGGCTAAGGACCTCTATATAAGAGAGGGCCCAATGAAGCCAGGAACACACAACCAAAAGCCAAGATCTCTCTCCTCTCACTCTGTTTCTTTCTCTCGTTCGTGATTCGGTTACTGTTTGGAGTACGCTGAGAGTCCCAAAGGGGTTCCCTTCTGTGCTAGAAAGAAGTCTAGTCGTTGTACCATAGAGAGTGTTCGTTGGAGACCTTCAAGCACCTACTAAGACATCGAAATAGCTTTCAGGCCAAGCATGTGCTAGCACAAGCCTCGACTTCGGCTAAGTATACCTTTTCTTCGTTCCACTCTTCCCCTTTTGTCATATCTATAGAAGGCCTTAGGATCCAACCTAAATCTTGTTCGATTGTTATGTCAACCTTTGCATGCTAACCTCTTCAACCGTAGTTCTACTATTTTCTAAACTAGATTTGTAACATCTTTATTATATTGCTAATCATCGTTAACATGCCATAATAGAGTAGAATCCAAATATTTAAAACCAAATCTCACCTAATTAACTTCTTAATCTATCATATCCCCTATTTTAAAATTATCAATAAATAGCCATCCGAAATTAGGAAGTAAATAAAAAAAAAGATCCTAATTTAAATTACCCCTAATAATTAATCTAAAAATTAATTATTTTATTTTGAATTTTTTCTTTGAGATACGTGATGGCCATGCCAGATGGTAGGGGCAGTCGATTGGTGTGCCGAGATGCATGGATGGTGTAGATACTCCCGCATCAATATCATTAACTTTTATTCCGAAGTTTGTCTCTAGAAGTACTAATGAGTATGCACATGTCCCGACAAAACATGTGGGGAATCATAATGTCAAAATATTATCTTATTCCCCCCCCCCCCCTTTTGCATTACCTCTCTTCTGCTGAAAGTGAGCCCAGAGATTAGTTTGTTGAATGAATACAATTGAGCTTTTCAACCTAGCCCTATTCTTCCCGAGGTTGTGTTTCCTAGTAATTAATACAATAACCAGGTGTAATTTGGAGGAGAGTGGGGATAGATGGGAAAGCTTCGTGTTCCTCAAAAAGGTAAAATTGTCTACAAGAAGATATGAAATGAAGTTAGATCATGATTGATTTTACTCTCTTTAAAATGAGAATTTTTTTCCAAAATGACCCACACATATTGTTGGAATTGACCTTTGTTGTTTTTGCATTACTTTTCTAGCCATTTATTTTGTTTACGACTAAAGTACCCCCAAAACCTAGAAACAAGATATTTTCTTCTTCATCCCCATTTTCTCGCATATTGCCGATCAGTAGCCACCTTCATCGTATAACTTTCGTGTTCATTGCCCATTAGATCCATGAGTCATCGCTTGAGATCGTAGAACTACAATTAGTCATCATACTGCATCCAATTTTCTCTTATTTTGTCCACAAAAAAGAGATATTACCTTTCTTCTTTCTCATTTATCATCATTTCTTTGATCTGCAACCGTGTTCCTTGTGCAGCCGCTACAGTGTTCCCCATCCGTTGAACTAGAAAGTGCTAAAATCATCTCTTAGGTTTGTCGAAACTCCAAGTAGTCGCCCAACAGGTAAACCCTAAATCAGCTATCTTTCATTATTAAAACTCTCTTGAGTCTTGGAAGCATGAATCTATGAAAGTATGATAATATCATGAGGGAGTGTGTTTCCTATCAAGTGTGGCTGCTGGCACACATCGTATTAATTCTTACTGTGTGAATTCAACCCTATGCGTATGTTACACCGACGCAGTTATAGTTGTGCCCATGATGCGCTGGCACTCTCTCTTTCAGAGGTTGCTGGTACCGATGCACCAGGCATGCTTATAGTACCTAAGATGTTGCGATTCGAGGCCATCGTGCAGTGGAACACGACGCATGTAGAACCACCACAGTGGAGACGACCATCGATAAGACCAAGCAAATAGATAAAACAAGCAAAGCACCCAAGAAATCCTGACTACGACCGATCATTGAATTCACTAGTGTGGAAAAAACCTGAGTACACGTTTGTCTGCATCTTTACAATCCCTCACATACCCAATAAAGAGATACCCCCCACAAGATAATAGATCCCGCAACCCGAATAACATCGAAGAAAATCCTCTCTGATACCTTCCTATCTCCAATGGATTTCTTTTTTGGTGCCACTCCTGGGCCCTCTATTCAACCGTGTGTCGCGTGTGCGTCTTGGCCCCCTTTCTCGGTCTACTTTGACTTTAAGGCGATATATGTTAGGGTTATATGCCCGCAAATAATGTTTTATGTTTTTTTCTTAATTATTTATTAATCGATATGGCATTATAATATGTTCATGAGATGAATGGTTCAGCAGGTAGTCCGCAAGTGATTAAAGATGCGACTTATTTGTATGGATGAGATTCATACAAAGAGAGATATGGGCCATTGGTACTAATCACTTAAAACTAATCACAACTTATAATGAGAGTGGACACCTCGTTAGATAAACTGTAGTATCTTTGACTCTAACAGGGATGGTGAATCTCTAGCCATTGGAATGCATGATTCTAGGTCAAAGATACTAGTCCATTAGATGCATTGATGGATCGTGAGTAAACCCAATGACATCTTTGTACTGTCATGGTCATATGGGTTCTCACTACTTACACAAGTCGACTTGCTCTTAACCCTGAGAGACTAGCGAACTTCGAGCTTTGGCCCAATTACTTTGACTTATCAATCAGTGAGGTCCTAAGGGCCAACACCTGGATATTTTGGGTGACTGAGTTAGGGTAACGGGAAACTCTAGATCTCAAGATGGAATCCACCCTCCTATAAAGGAGACCATTATATATATCCCCATTAGTTGATCTTAAGTTTGTTCATCGATAAAACTGCGCAGTCCTCATCTATGAAGAGTTCACTGACAAGAGGGATGATCAAATAGGAAGATTATGTATAATGGAGTATAAGATGTAGCACCAACTGGTTAGACAGCTCACTATAAGTGAACCGGTGGTGACTACGGATGTATCCTGTTGTTTATCCTTCTCGGCCACCTTCTTATGGATCCTGTTGTTTATCCTCAGCAGGGATACCATCTGCAACCAATAAAGACATTAGACAGAGCAAAATATTGGAGTCAAGACCAGACAGCTTAGCATTTACTTCAATCCTGTTGGATGACTCTTCAGGAGTCGCCTCATGAGGGTTACACAGCCTTCGTAGCGGCCCGGTGGGATGATTGATAGCCTCCTATCCCAAGTTCCGCAACAAGGGGGGAGATTGGAAGGAGCAACACTTGTACACAGACAAGTCAAACCACAGTCAAGATTTTAAACATTCAAGTGACTACAGCAGACAGATCGAATTTACCTCGACTAGTAGCACCTTCATGAGAAGGCTGGACCGACTCTAACCCTCGTGAGGGTTCCTTCCCCTTGGATCCTGATTTACCCTTAGGGAGAGGTGTCTTCGCAGCTAGTGCTGGGAGCGAGGGAACTCTGGGGGGAGTTCTGTTACCACCTTAGCATTCCCCTTCCTCTTGAGGCTGCTCTGGAGCAATCTCGACCTCAGGAGGAGTTGAAGCTCCTCCCTTAGCCTTCTTCTTGGCGGCCTCTTCTAGCACTGCTGCTACAAGAGCAGCCGCTTCAGTGGCAACCTGGGTTGCATTGCTCCGGGGGACTAACTTCAAGCTAGCTCCCTCATCTCCTCCTCTACTGCCCTCCTACGAGGGAACATCTCCATCGATGATGTTCTCCGGAGCCACCGAGGCAATCGGGGTAAGGTTAAGAATACTCTCACTACCAAAGTATTTCATGCTAATCCAGGTGGGGCGCTTTAGACCTTCAAAGTGATAAATGATCGATACTTACTTATGTCATCTATCGTGTCCAGTTCATCCTCCAAACGACGAGCCTTTGACTCATCAATCAGAGGCACTTGACCCATGCTCGACGGAGTGGGAGGTAAGTCATCTCCACCTCCCATCTCCTCTCCCTCACCTTGGGGTCCTTCCGACCCTTCTTCCTCGTTGCCATCCCCTTCCTCCTCATCATCTCTCTCCCTCTCCTCTTCATCTTCTCTCCCCCCTTCCTCTTCATCCTCTCTCTCTCTCTCTCTCTCTCTCTCTTTCTCTCTCTCTTTCCTCGTCCTCTTCTTCTACGTCCACTTTCTTCTCCTCATCTTCTTTTTTTCTCTTCCTCCTTCCTGCTGCTCCCCGTTGACGTCCCTCTCTTGACATTACCCCGACGGGTGAGGACGATCCTCTCTTTGCCTATAAAGAGACGTCACTTCTTCCCATGGAACTTCTTCTCAACCTTGACATATCGAACCAACCTGCTCGATTCTGGATACTCCTCATACTCAGAGTATATAGTGTCATTGTCTTCATACCTCCTAGCCAGCCGATGCAGCAGGTTGGTGTTTCCATGACGGATAGGGCAGTGGGCCAACTGCTTCCAGGATCTGGTCCCACAGGTCAACTCCAAAAATAGATTGTCAATCGATCCAATCTGCTCATATGACCAGCAACGATCGTCGCCTGGCCCATACCTCTCAACATCTTTCTGAACATTACTGTGGGGGGTCTTCGGCACCGACAAGGGAGTCCATGCCCCAGAGATGGAGATTGGCCAGTTAGTATACAGCTTGTCAGAGGGAACAATGTTCGTGACAGGGCAAAGAGGTGAAATCCCATACAGATTGAAGAACAGACTATCTTTCCGAGATACCCATTGATAATGATAGAAAAAGTAACCTAGTTCGATCCTGGCAAACTCACCTTCCGGGATGTTGGAGTAGCAAACCCCCAACTCCTCCTGGTAATTGGTCTCTGCCCTGTAGAAGGCATAGATAATTCTCCAAGCATTTCCCGTTAACTGTCCAGGACAAAGGCTAGAGGTGTTCAGCAATCTGGCAGCGAAAGGAGGCAGTGGCAGACACAGCCCACAGTTGAGCTGCTCGATGGTGACAATGGTTCCCAAAATTTTCTCCTTACTAGCCACCTCAGCGTATACAACATGCTTGTCTATCCCGAAGGCAGCTTGCATACCGGGGAGCGCTGGACGATGGGCTGCTTCAGTGAAGAACCCCATCAGCCTTTCCCACTTCTCTTGCTTTACATCGGTGACTTTCTTCCCCATTCCATATTCGTAGACTTCCTTCTCAGCCAGAGATGTCAGTGACTTCAGCACAAAAGACAGACTTGGGGATGTGGGTAGGCTTGGTCGGAGCAATTGTGAATTTGACACCCTTGTGCCTTTTGCCAAGGCAACCCTTCACCTTACCTTTCCGGGCAATCTTCGGCGAGGAAGGCTCAGCGACTGTTTTCTCCTTCTTTGACCCATCCCGCTGGGAAGGCTTAACCTTCGGGGGGATGATGTTTTTGGTGCAGCTTGCGGACGCCATCACAACCGATCGCGGAGCAGAGTAGAACAAAGCAGATAGAATAGAAAAAGTAGATAGAAGAGAAAATTCTTTAAAAGCGTGAGGAAGAATGAACCCAAGGCAGAATATATAAGCGCAAAAAGTTTAGGCGGGAAACTCCAAGTGACACATGGCGACACCAGACTGGCAGACAAGTAAACGAAATGGCACGAAACATTAAGGGACTCTGACATTGAAGCGACAGCAAGAAGGCGAAACACCACGACTCCAGACTTTGACCTGATCGATAGGTAGACGATTAGGTCGACCTTGAACTATCGCTGAAGACTTCACCTGATCGACAGGCAGACGATCAAGTGAAAAACCAAAGGATCAGGCAAAATACATGTGTTTTTGCCTGATCGCCAAAAGTTTCACCGATTGAAAACACCCGATCGATCAACCTTGACTGATGGCCCATAGACAACCGATCGATCAACCTTGAATGATCATTGGATATTTCACCCGATCGATAGGCAGACGATCGGGTGAAAAATCAAAGGATCGAGCGAAACACATCTGTTTTTGCTTAATCGCCAAACTTTCCACCGATTGAAAACTCCCGATCAGTCAACCTTGATCGATCAGTCACAGTCAACGAATCGATCAATCTTGAATAATCGTTGAAGACTTCACGTGTTCAACAGGCAGACGATCTAGTGAAAAATCAAAGGATCGGACGAAACACATGTCTTTTTGCCCAATCGCCAAAAGTTCCATCGATTGAAAACACCTGATCGATCAACCTTGACCGATCGGTCGTAGACGACCAATCGATCGACCTTGAATGATCGCTGAAGACTTTGCCTGATCAACAGGCAGACGTTCGGGTAAAAAATCTAAGGATCAGACCAAACACATGTGTTTTTGCCCGATCGATCAAAGTTCCACCGGTTGAAAACACCCGATCGGTCAACCTTAACCAATCAGTTATAAACGATCGATCAACCAATCTTGAACGATCGCTGAATAATTCACCCGATCGACATATAAACGATCGAGTGAAAAACCAGAGGATCAGGCAAAACACAAGTGTTTTTGCCCGATCACCAATAGTTCCACCGGTTGAAAACACCCGATCGGTCAACCTTGACTGATTGATCATATTCAACCAATCGATCGATCTTGAACGATCACTAAAGGCTTCAGCCGATTAACAAGCATATGATCGAGTGAAAAACCAAAGGATCGGGCAAAATACATGTGTTTTTGCTCGATCGTCAAAAGTTCCACCGGTTGAAAACACCCGATTGGTCAACCTTGATCGATCGGTCATAGATGACCGATCGATCAACCTTGAACAATCACTAAAGATTTCACCCGATCGATAGGCAGACGATTGAGTGAAAAATCAAAGGATTGGGTGAATCATGTGTTTTTTATCGATCGCCAAAAGTTCCACCGATTGAAAACACCTGATCCGTTAACCTTGACGAATTGGTAGCAATCAACCAATCGACAGATCTTAAACAATCACTGAAGACTTCACCCAATCGACAGGCAGATGATCAGGTGAAAAATCAATGGATCGAGCGAAACACGTGTTTTTGCCCGATCGCCAAAAGTTCCATTGGTTGAAAACACCCGATCGGTCAACTTTGATCGATCGGTCGTAGACAATCGATTGATCAATCTTGAATGATCGCAGAAGACTTCACCTGATCGACAAGCAGACGATCGGGTGAAAAATCAAAGGATCGGGCAAAACACTTGTGTTTTTGCCTGATCGCCAAAAGTTCCACAGGTTGAAAACGCTAGATCGGTCAAACTTGACAGATCGATCACAGACAACGATCGGTCAAACTTGACCAATAGCTGAAGATTTCATCCAATCGATCGGTAGACGATCGAGTGAATTTCCAAAGGATCGGACAAAAAACAGGTGTTTTTGCCTGATTGTCCGTAGTTCCACCGGTTGAAAAAGCCTGATCGGTCAAACTTGACCGATCGATCGCAGACACCCGATCGGTCAAAACTTGACCAATCGCTGAAGACTTTATCCAATCGATCGGTAGACGATCATCTGATTTCCAAAGGATCGGGCAAAAAATAGATGTTTTTACCCGATCGCCCGAAGTCCCACCGGTTGAAATCACCCAATCGATCTATATTGACCGATCGATCGCCAACACCCGATCGGTCGATCTTGACCAATCGGCTGCAAGCACCCGATCGGTCGATCTTGATCAATCGGTTACCAGCACCCGATCGATAGGCCATGACCGATTGGTTGCCAGTGTCCCATCAGCTATCAACGTTTGACGGGAAATTGATGACACCAACTATTAGCAGGGGGTTTGGATTTTGCACCTGGATTCCAAGTCAGCCAGATGAGTCTCTAGCTAACTTGGAGGGGGTAACTGTGGGTGCTAAATTTGGCCAATGTTTCACATCGGGACCCACTAGCCCTGCCTGAGGATCCACAAAAGTGACGATGGGATCCACTAGCCCCGCCTGGGGGTCCACGAAGATGAAGATGGGACCCACTAGCCCTGCCTAGGGGTCCACGAAGACGGCGACGGGACCCACTAGCCCTGCCTGGGGGTCCACGAAGACGACGACGGGACCCACTAGCCCTGCCTGGGGGTCCACGAAAACGATGATGGGCTCCACCAGCTCCGCCTGGATCTAGACGACAGCTGCAAAAACCGTCCCATACTCCGGTTTCTTCTCAAAATCTCTATAAATAGTAGTCCCTACGAGTGTAACAGATCGAATATCTGATTTATGAATTGGACTTTCGAAAAACCAGAGCTCTGGCATCCCTCTCTTCTAAGACAAGTGATACTCGGCCTGTCGAGGTCACTACAATTCAAGTGTTAGTAAATTCAGGTTGCACCTTATAGCACGAAGATGTAGGCTTTGGTTAAACTCCGAGATCCCATCTTGTGTCAACTCTTAACATATCTCTCTTTTCTCATCTCTATATCACTTCTAAAACCAAGTCTACAAACCTTCATCCATACAAAAGTTCATCCCAAAGACACCAACGCTTGAACCGACTTTTGAACCAACGGTTCAATCGACTCTCGACTCGAATCGATTGACTATTGGGCGGAGTCCTCGGGTCGGCACGGGGACCATCCCCCACAGTCGATGCCAACCTCTGCGAAGAGAATCGTCCTTTAAATCAGAGAAACTGTAGAGGTGCAGTTGGGGCTGAGTGCGACACACCTACCGTGGTGGCTGCCATTGTGTAGTTATGATGCACTTGTAATGGTGTTCGAGAGGTGCTCCAACATTTGATTTGTTGATGATACCAGTGATTTGGTATCACGGTTATACCAAAGATTTTCTCCCCCCACTTCTGAAGGGACCACTATAGTTCTTAGTACACCACCTATTGGTACGCTAACACAAAATAGACCAAGAGTCAAAAATCATCATAGGAGCTAGAGAATTGCTCTGCTTTTTAATTACCCCATAGGTATGAAAGCTCGCCACTAAGACGAGAGGGAAGCCCGCCCCAACAAAGCTGGAGGGACCATGTCATAGCACGTATTCGAACCCTTGACCACGGTCATGATCTCTTTTTTTCTTTGGGTAAATTACACATAAACCCCATGTAGTTTGATCGATTGTCACTTACACCTTCTCATGTTTTAAACCCTACAAATGTCCTCTTTTAGTTTGAAAAACACATCACTTGCACCCTCATCAGAGGGCAGCCAGAGAGGATCTACGTGTATGGTTTTTCAAACTATAGGGGGGGCATTTGTAGGGTTTTAAAAGCTAGGAGGTGTAAGTGATAATCGGTCAAACTACAGGGGGTCTATGTATAATTTATCCAAAGAATAAAAAGTCTATCCAAAGAATAAAAGGTCGGTAGGATATGTGCGACTTGTGACCTTGGTCAAGGGTTCGAATACATGCTATGGCATGTTTTCTCCAAAACTTGATTATCACTTATACCCCTCATGTTTAAAACCCTACAAATGCCCTCCTATAGTTTGAAAATGAGTAATGTTATTCAGACAATTAAAAAAAAACAATATGAGTCCCAAGTGGTGGTGGCGGGGCCCAGGTATCAGTGCCCTGGGTCTCGCCACCACCACTTGGGTCTCATATTGTTTTTTAGATTGTTCAAATAGCATTTCTCTATGAAAAACACATGACTTGCACCCCCTACAGAGGGCATCCAGAGTAGGGCTATCAATTTGTGACTCGACACGACAGATTTGACACGACCCAACACAAAGTTAGCGGGTCTGGGTCTGGGTTAAACGGGTCGACACGATAGACCTGTTTAATAAACGGGTCGGGTCCGGGTTTAGGGTCTGGACACGGTAGACCCGGCAAGACCTTTTTAAATTTCAACAGGTCTTGTCGGGTCGGGTTGGATCGGATCTACTCGCAATCCGATACTGTAATATGTAGTACCAGCGGGTCTATTGGGTCAGGTCTGGTCGAGTCGGACTGGGTCGGATCGGGTCAACTGAATAGACCCATGTGGTAAGCGGGTCTACCAGGTCTACCCGTTTATAAACGGATCAGGTACGGGTTTAGAATCTAGACATGATTAGTTAAACAGGGTGGGCCCGAGTCTAGGGGACCCGAAACCCGACCCGGTCCGACCCGTTGCCACCCCTAATCCAGAGGGGTTTCTATGTGTATGATTTTTCAAAGAATAGGGGGCATTCGTAGGGTTTTAAACATGAGGGGGTGTAAGTGATAATAGATCAAACTAGGGCGTCTATGTATAATTTTCTTTTTTTGTTTTCTGACTAGCCAGGTGGTTAGAGGACAGGGCGCTAGAGCGAGGGCTCAAAAAGGTTTGGAGATCGAAACAGGGGAACAGAGCATCTATTTACTAAATTCCATAATCCCGTGGACATGACATCAACGACCAGAATTCGCGCGCACAAACAAGGCAAAGGCGGCCTAGGGTTTAAGCCTTTACGGTTTGGCCGCCGTTCCTTCTCGGAATCGCTCCGAGGATTTTATTGGATATCTGTGGGTTGCATAGAAGGATCGAACGCCGGATTGTCTCTCTGCTGTTCATCTACTGTAATCATACTAATCCGTTCCTCTGCTGGATCTAGAGTATGTATAAACTAAAAATAAGTGCTCGAAAGGATTTGAGGGGAGACTGACTTCAGACCTTTCTTCTGATCTGAATAGGCTCTCTTTGTATCAGTCTGAACTCCGCAGAAGTCTATGCTTTATTTTCCAGGGAAGGAGGGAATATGAACTAATAACGATGGTTCGAGGTTGAGCTCACTGGCCGCCCCTGACGTTCCACTGACAATCCCGGGTTTGAAAACAAAGCCTTGAATCTGTAATTGGGAAAGGAAAGGGGTTGCCTTTGAAAAGGGGAAATAGAAGCTTGGTAGTGGGTTGGGCTCTAGAGTCCTGGAAGGAGGGTACAGCTGCAGTTTCTACTATTCCCCCTCAAGTTGGCGCGTGGAGATCGATAACGCCCAACTTGCCTAGTCAATATTGAAACTGATCGCGACCAAGAGCCTTGGTGAAAATGACAGCCAATTGATGCCAGGAGGATATGTGGGAAGTGGCGAGAATCCTGGAAGTAGGGGTGGCAATGGGTTGGGTCGGGGTCGGGTCGGGTCGGGTCGGGTTGAGACATAGGTATAAGGGCAACACACCCAACCCGAACCCGACCCGTTTAATAAACGGGTCAAAAACTTAAACCCAAACCCGACCCGCCTAATAAACGGGTCGATATATTTAACCCGTTTACTAAACGGCTCGGGTCTTGTCGGGTCGGGTTGGGTCGGGTTGGGTCAACAAAACCCATGTAACCTTGCAGGGTTGGGTCAGGACAAGTCGGATTGGGCCGGGTTTGATCGGGTTGAGTCGGGTTGGCTCGGGTCGGGTTGACACGACCCATTTGGTAAATGGGTCAAGTCGAGTCAATCGGGTTATAAGTACAAACCCGAACCCGACCCATTTGGTAAACAGGTCAATCGGGTCGACCCGTTTATCACCCGAACCCGTTTAGGCCAAACCCAAACCCAAACCCTCTAACTTCGGGTCGGGTTGGCGGGTCGGGCCAAGGATTGCCACCCCTACCTGGAAGTCGGCTTTTCGATGACAGTCGATTTCCGTTGGAGGCACCAGCACGCTGCCGGCCCTTCGAGTTCGAGACGCCCGGTTCTCGATCCACCCCTGAACCGGAGCCCCCCCGTCACCTGAGCCGGAGCCCTCCCGTCACCTGAGCCGGAGCCGGAGCCGGAGCCGGAGCCCAAGCCGGAGCCGGACCCTGAGCCCGCCTCTTCTTCAGTGCTGCGAGAGGCCCGGGAAGAGAACAGCTGAGGGAAAGGCGCGGGCCGCCTCTTCTTTCTGTGCGGCGACTGTGCGGCGGTCGAGATGCCGAGGCCGGAGCTACAAGCTCCGCCGGAGATCTTATACGGCGACGCCGAGGCTCGCAAGTACACCACGTCCTCTCGGATAATCGAAATCCAGGTAGGGTTTTCTCATTCAATTCCTCCGTTGGTACTCCGTCGTAATTCTCAAAATCACTGCCCTCCAGGCGAAGATCTCGGAGAGGGCACTGGAACTTCTTGCCCTGCCGAACGATGGAATCCCCCGGCTTCTGCTCGACATAGGTGGGTTTTTGCCTTTTGGAGCAACTGAATTCCCCCGGCTTCTGCTCGATTTTGGGTTGTTGATCGCCACCTTTTGTTTCCTTTCTTTGCTAGGCTGTGGATCGGGGCTGAGCGGCGAGACCCTGACCGAGAATGGGCACCATTGGATTGGCTACGACGTCTCGCGATCGATGCTGGGTGAGTTGATTCCTTCCTTTTGGCGAGGGAAGCGTTTTTGGGTTGCTCCTTGTTTGATTCTATTTGTTCTTCATGATAATGTTTCGTTTGCCTCAGATGTTGCATTGGAGCGTGAAGTGGAGGGTGATCTTCTGCTTGCTGATATGGGTCAGGTAGGAGTGGTGCTGATTCTAATTTACTTTTGACGTTACATCGGATGGCACCATGCAAGGAATGAAAGAAAACCAGCCCACAAAAATGAATTTCCACCCACAGAAAGCATTTTCAAAAATTTCGTTCAAAAATCATTAAATTTGGAATTTTTGAAAATTTCAGAACCTTCGAAATGCTTGAAAATTTGGAAAATTTTTGAAAGTTCAGAGAATTGACTGAAATTCCTGAAAGAAAAGAGAAAAAAAAAACATAGAAGAAAAGCAAGAGAATTGCCTGAGCTGACCGTGGCCATTGTCCAAACACATGAGTTACCATTCGTTGCAACTTCCCTGTATCAAATCCTCGTTGCCTCTAAACGCTGCCATCCTTGACATTGAGAGCCTCCCATAGCACATCCGACCATTAACCACTACTGTTGTTTTGGCTTGTTTTTCCTTTACAACATAGTTTGAACCAATAAATCAGTTTTAGTAGACAAGTACATTAGAAGACTATATTTTAAGTGAGACAATTTGATGGTCGCATGGTCTGTCAATGGGTCTGCGATTCGATTATAAACGATACAACCTCGATTCAAAATATAGTCGGATCAATTTTGATCCGATAAATTTACTCAGCTTTTATAATATATTGCAATCCATCTGATACCCAATCTTGCTATCTTATTTCAACTCTTTGATGCGCAATCCCAGCCATCTCATTTTAACAATCGGGTCTATGATCATCAAATCCATTGGCCTGAGCTAATCAACAATTTAAACTTAGAAGTCACGAGTTTCTATCTAACTATTTCTGTTTTGACCTCCCGGACATGTCAACCAGATCCTGATTCGAGTTTGATCCGTATCCGAAAACTCCGGGTTTGATTTTGGTATCTTGGCCAGAGATCCGATTAAAAATGATCCGGCCCAATTCAAAATATAAACGGATGAAATTCGGATCTACATTGACCTGACGACTCGTTGACATATCTAATTGCGCAAATCGATGACATTGCTTTGAAAGAAGAAAGTAGATTAGCATCAACTTAATCGCTTATCTTAATTTAGTTAATCTCTCTTTTTGAAAGCTAACAAAACCCTAATGTCTTATGGGTACCATTGTAGAAGCAAATGCATCATTTCAATTTCTATGACTACTGTGTGAAAATTGATAATTTTATTTTTTGTCCTTTGTTTTATGCAAGAAAGTATAAAACTTGTGGACATCATCGTTTGATAATTAATATTGCTAGACTCTAACCCTGTGCGATGCACAGTTGGGTACCATGGCCAACGACAACCAGTCGATGGCTTGAATCACATTGGACCTCGAGTATAGATCCACTATACGGTTCAAAACATGGCACCACATGGTTCATTTGTACCCCGAGCACCACCCCCCGCCACCACCACACATGCACACACAAATGTGCACCCACTCTGACTTTTGTTTTTGGTTGGAAGAGGACCCACGTGGCACCATACAGTTCAAAATCCTGGCTCTACCCTTGCATTTAGTTTTGGTGTCTTTAGTTATAGATGATTGCTCTTAAGTTACATATGATAGTTTTGGGTTGTTTATCTGGATAACTTTTATAAACGCATTAATCTATAATCCTTAAGTGATTTTGATTATTGATTTTATTGTAGGGCTTAGGACTTCGACATGGAGTTATTGATGGTGCCATCAGCATCTCGGCGATACAGGTTGGCATGCGAATTTCATTATTTCCTTGTCATGGTGCAGACCTTGTTAGCCAATATGCTTCTCCATTCATTTATGTTAGTTACATGATTGATATACTGAAACTTCAAAAAAGCGTGGGTGAATTTTTGTTAGCTATATTTTTTTTCAATCGCTGTCTTTTCAGTGTGATGCATGACTACATGATATATTTGACTGCAAATATACGTTTCTTTTTTTTTGTAGTTCATCTATTTTAAGTTTGAGTTTTCCTATCTTTTTTTTTTGTATTTTGTAAACCTTTATTAGTGTGTATAAGGTTGCATAAAAGTGGTTGATTTGAAATGTTTTAAGGTGTTTCACCATTTGGATGTGTAGTAATTGATTGCATGATTAATATAAATCTTCAGCAACAAAATCTGAGTGGCCTTTAATTTTTGAAAGTGTAATTCAAAAGTTTAGTCATGTATCTTAATTACTACTATTGCTAGCAACTGTGAAATTGTGGGACCAATCTGGTTTAAGGCTTTAAGCATACCAAATTGTGGGGTTTTCTTTTATTATTATACTTTATAAACCTTTCAGTGCAAAATAGGGCTGGGACTTGGTCCGGACGAACCCGACCAACCTGACCAAATTCTGAATTTGGACAATCATGGACGACAATATTTAGGAATTTGGAAAGGTATGCAAATTTTTTTTGCTCGAATTCGAATTTGGGCAATCATGGTCGGTCGTATGACCAACCCGAGCAACCCGAGAAATATATTATATATATATATTGTGAGGATATTATGGAAGTAGGAAATCCGTTGCTTAAGCAAGTTGGAAAGCAATTAATGAAATCCAATCTTAAGCAAGTTGGAAACCAGTCCTTTTTTTTGTGGAAGCCTAATGCTTAAGCAAGTTGGAAAACAATCTTATTTGGAAGAAATTGTTTAATGACAGTTTTATGTTTGCTCAAACTAGGCCCGACCAACCGACTAGATTGACTAAATCTAGGTAACCTGAGGAACCCAATGAACTTCCATGGTCCAAACACGGGCAAACCCTCTATGGGTTCATCGAGCAACTCAGTCAATTTAGGCAAAGGTGATGCAACTTGTTCCAAACATGGTTAGACCTCCAAACCCGACCAACCAGACCATGTCCACCCCTAGTGCAAAATATGGTTGCATAAAAAATGTGACTTGAAATTGATTGTTCTATTGCACTTTGGATGTGTAACACCTTAGTTGAATTGCACTACTATATAGATCTTCGACATGACCAAACTTTTTTTTTTTGAAGGATGTTCAAATGATTGATCATTTGACTCTTACTTGATGCATGATAATATGAGAGAGAGAGACGATCTAATACGAAATTGATGTTGGATAATGAAAGCACTAACGCTCTAATAACCAAAATCCTAGTAGGGTACTAATGAAATGAGAGCGGAATCCTAGGATTTGAAAGAGTATTAAATGGATCTAAGGACTTGTATAGTTGTTGGAGTCGTAGGAAGATTTAAATTTAAGCAAAATTGAATTGTGGAAGTGATATAAATTGGAGAAACTATAGATGATGATTGGGAGTTTGGCACAAGGGTTAAGGATCTTGGTAGGCCCTTTTCTTGCCAAATTTCCTTGGTTAGGTTTTGACACCAACCCTAGAAGGCTGGCGTCTGGTTGATCGCAGGTAGACAATTCTTGTCAATCTTTTGTGGAGCTTCTTAATTAGAGTTGTGTTCTATAGTGAACAACTCATGTAAGACTTTCATGCTGATGGCATTGATGGGTTCAAAGTACCATTTGATGGGTTTAAAGGTGTGAGTGAATCAAATTTTGGGTTTGCTTGAGTTTTTCTATTGGTCTGGTTTTTTAGTTAAATAGAACTACAAAGATGAAAGTTAATATGAAAACCTACATGAAATGCTAGGGTTATGGTTTTATAAATTAAAGTCTTATCAAATTTTCAGAGGGCTTTAGTATAAGGTTGTGGGAAACAACTAATCGATAGGATATAGATAGAAAATAAAATCTATGGATTCGACACCACCATTCAAGGTCTATGGATCAACATTCAAGATTCCTCGTGACTCGTGAGTCATCAACAAGAAGAACGAAATCTTCAACACTTTCTAAGAGAAATAAGAGAAGATATCTTAAATTTTATTCATAAGTCAATGTTGATCCATCACTCCCTTCAGGTGGTTGCATGGTCCTTGAGAATA
Organism: Chamaelirium japonicum; assembly: GCA_947650365.1. Lineage (NCBI taxonomy): Eukaryota > Viridiplantae > Streptophyta > Magnoliopsida > Liliales > Melanthiaceae > Chamaelirium > Chamaelirium japonicum. The sequence goes on along the minus strand of CANTAL010000435.1, from coordinate 72,363 downwards.
AAAACTCAATTTTAGGTTATTAGATTTTTATAATATGTTGTAGTGTCAAATGAGGTTTAGTTAGTTATATTTTTATAATATCAAAGAGGACTACCTTAAATAGCTTCAATACTAGTAGAGCTTCTAAAGTCACTTAAAAATTAACTGAAGGTACTCCAAAAATTATTATAAAATAACACATATGAACTAATCTAGACTGTTAATGAAATCCAGGACTTCGCTTATGGATTTATATTATATGGCAATATTAATTCATTTGGAAATTCTAGTTTAGGTAGTTATCCTAATTTATCAAGGAATTGTGTGTTGAGTGGGAATCTTTACTCATCAGAGAACCTTCTATTGAGTATGAATTCAATTATAAACAGGGATCATGTTTGAATTTGGTACCGATTGCAAATTAGGAATGTTAACTGAACTTGGAGTCCTAGATGAGATCTCTTCATCTTGCCCCCTCGATTTGAATCGTTTGCTTCCTCTTCATGTGAACTCTCGAGTTCCTTTTTAATGCATTCTTTAACTCTACCATTAGTTTTTTTTTAATGGGTAACCGTTGATGGTTGCCAATCAATGGATGTCGTGTTTGTGCCCTCTTCGATGCCATGATTTGATAGAAGACATAATGCTTTAAGATAAGATATGCGATAAATAATGTCTTCTTGCTCTTAGTGCACGATTAAATTGATAGTCATACAAGATGATAGTTAACCTTCTTCAACAAGCTAAAACCACTATGATTTTGCTCTGTCATTGAGTAGTTGCTTTTTACTCGATAAAGGTTTCATCATATACAACTTCAATTAGGGCATCACTTTTGACTTTTTTTTTTGAGAAATATCACTTTTGACCTTTTCATGATCGTCAATAAATAAATATAGTGTATATTCATCATGAACAACATTGTGTGAGACAACATTGTTAGCTTTGACTTGGTCCAAATACTTGCTCTTCACCCTCTTGACATCTCCATATTATCTTCAACACCTGGGTTTACCAAATGCGGCACTTCTTCATTACGTGGGATTTTTGTAACACCGTTTCACTTTGAGTATGGGAAATAATTTAAGAGGTTGTTCATTGCTTTGAATGTTTGATAGATAGAAATAAAGTTAGGGTTTGCTATATAAGATCTAAAATTTTCCAATTCTCTTGTTGTTGCTCTCCCCATTATCATGGTAGGTACATGGGGTATAATCGGGTTGGGTTTGGGGAGGATGGGGTAAAACTATCCGATCGAGGTTTTAAAAGTAATCGCAAACCCACCCAAATTAGTTACCATCCTTCAAAACCCATCCCAAATGGGTCGGGTTGGGTAACCACGTTGATTGCCATTTCTAATCTCCATCAACTTCAAGTTCATCTTTGACCATTGAACATAAAGGCGTATTTGTTTGCTTTGTTATCATTGTGAACATCTCGATGATTCATAATAGAAGAAACAACATGTGTATGATCTTCATGAAAATTTCATTATACTGAACAACCTCACATGCGTTGATGTTGAAGGTAACTAATAATTAATATGTTACTAGATTACTAAGATTACTAAAATCATGTATATGCATATTTATACTATATATAAAAATATATATAATTAATAATTATGCGTCGCCGTTTTGCTTAGACAGGCCAAAACACTTAGGTGCCTTCTTGACTATACTGGTTTTAGTTTAATTTTGGCAAGGTTCAGTTTCACCCCTTTAAGAGCTTTTTTTCACGATTTGGAATTCGAGGACTAAAATGTCAAAAGTTCACAAGGGTTTTCTGCAAAATAGGTAAAAATTAGATGATAGGATTAGTTAACCATAATTTATGCCTAGAAATCAATAATGTAGATTATTTGGACTCCTCACCCACCTGGATCCCCCCACGGGAAAGAGAGGACCCCCACCTCTCGCATGGCTCATATTTCTAGAAGAAATGGGGTTTGGAGGGTTGTTTTAATCCCAAAGGATCTCTTCTTCCTTCCTATTTGCTGAATTTCAACAAAAAATCCAGAAACCTACTCCTGTTTAAGCCCTTGATAGGAATAACTAGGGCTGTTAATGGGCCGGGTTCGGGTCGGGCCACCCCATGCCCAGGTCCGGCGCAAACTTATGAGCGTGTGGCCATACCCGTCCCGGGCCCAAATTAAAAATTTTGGGCTTGGCCCAAACCCGGCCCGAAAACATTTTACGAATCCCGAGCCCAAGCCTGGCCCAAATTAAACCAGCATTTCTAGCGTGGTATATACCTAAATCTTTTTTTCTTCTCTTTACCACACAATAAAAGTATAAAATAGCATTGATTATGATATACATTAAAAGGATATATGTTAAATAATACTCCTAAAGTCCAACGCATTGATATTTGTAATGTCGACGTTTTTAAAACTATGTATTTATTGTATATAAAAATTAAAAATAAAACAAATTTGGCTTCGGTTTGGGCTTTGGGTCGGTTTAGTGGTTGTCCATACCCAGACCATAGCACAGTCGGGCTTGAATGTTCGAGCCTAGCCCGGCCCAAAGACCAAGCTAACTCAATCCAAACTAGGCCCAAATCGGGCCAGACCCAATGGGCCTCAGGCTGGCCCGTGCCCATTAACAGCCCTAGGAATAACCAGTTTCAGTTAATACATGTAGCCAATCCATGACTAATGTTAATAGGATGAGGCTTCTTTGCTACATTATAAATACAAAAGTTTGTTAAATTTGTTTGATTGTGCTTAATAAACTTTATTAAATTTGTTAGCTTCAAAGGTTTCTATAATCATGGAAAATCTTTACAAAAAAAATAACTTACTTGGTTTGAAAATTTACAGGAGGAGCATCAGTTCCATCCCACGCAAAAAACAACCAATCACCTTCACCAGTTTCACACACATGAAGAACCTTCACCACGACAACCAAACCAGAAAAAAAAAAAAGAAAGTTCTTAAAATTTGGCCAAGAATTAGCTTTTAAATGGAATACAATTAGGACAACTGACTTACCTTGCATACCAGATAAAAAATCTCACGATTATTGATGGATTTCAGCAGTACCGATTTTTCATTCAAAGCTTAATAACCAGATATAACAATCAGAGTTGCCATTGGAAAAAAGAGAAATGTTAGTAAGGGCCGAAATAACTAAAAATGTCATGAAGTTGACTGGACACTCAAATGTGTCAATAAAGTGAAGCCACTATGGCATGAGCTCAAGAAGATGACTAAGGTAGAAAAAAAAATCTTTCTTTTTTACTTTAGTATGTGTATTAATGAAATAACATCATCAGTACATAAATATGGACAAAATAATCAACATGATAAAGCAGTCAAAATAGATCAATAAACCGCAGACCTGGAAAAGTGGGATAAGGCATGTTAATTTTTCTTATATTTATAGACATCAAACGGAGCTGCACAGCTCGAGAATATACAATAATTAAGTAGCTTCATATATAGACTTTTATAAGGACAACATACCAGAACATAAAATTATTACAGTATTCAAGCTTGGATATATTCATGTTGTATATCTCAAAGGAGGAAAAAAACATTTTACCCTGTAGCTCACATAAAAATCTACCTGCATCAGGTCGATGATCGAGCAGCCATGTTCTTAATTGCGATAAAAACTTATCATCATGATTTGTGGCATGATGTTTCATAGAAGTCTGATAAGCATCGAAACCCACACCATTTCTTCCTTCGAAAAGTGCAAATGAAGAGAAACTCTTGTAGAAAACAAAATAATGCTCCCCATTGTAAATTTTCATCTGGACAAGACATGCTTCCTACTATTAAAATTTCAGAACTCATGGTACTCTAGCCAAATATCACAGTAAACTAAAAGGCCCATATTCCCAAAGCGGAAAAAAATGTTACGAAGCGAGCAATGATTATGCTTATAATCTGATTAAAAAAGTTTGTTTCACACTATGCGGTACAACTCCAAGGAAACTTATGAAAGTACAGTTATAATGACAAAAGGGTGACATAAGTATATCTAGATAAGAGGTAAGAGAAAAGGGGGGGGGGGGATACAAAGAAAGGTTAATGGAGGATGAGAGGCTTGACACTTCAAAATTAAGTGAAAAAATGAAACTACTGTGAAAAACAAAACCATTAATCTTCAAAAAATGTTGGTCCTGCAGAAATAGGAATTGTTTAGGTTATTTAATCAAAAGCCATAGCAATGAGAAAGTTGTAGGGCATTCACGATAACACAATACAAAAATCTAATAATAATATAGAGCGAGCATTGAACTAGCAATTTCCCTTTACAAATGTATCTCATGAAATAGAATATAGAATCGGTTCTAAACATAGTTGCAGGAACCATGACTAAGGTGTGCAAGTTGAATAGTGGTTCTGCACTCTTCTAAGCACAATACCAATGTAGAAGTTAATCATTTTGGTGTTTAACTATCTTTCTTGCTCAATATAAAGTTATGACTGGATAGAACTTCTTGAGGTTCCTCTTGTAGTCTTCCTTACAAAGTTACAAGTATATGGAATGATCATCCAATTAAAATTAACCACGGAGCAAACCACCCAACCACATGCAAGGGGGTGTAAATTTTGCATGGTGCCCATGATATGATCAACAAAAGCCCTGGTGAAATATGCCCTATGGGCTGAATGCCTTTAATTAGCTTATTGTTTTCACCAGTGGGTAAGAAACTTTGTAGAGAGCCAGTAAGGAGATATGTTTATTCCTTTACATCCATCTAGTCAACTGCCTTTTTGACAACCAAAGTTCTGCAGATGGTTCTGCACAAGCCAAAGGTCATTCCAAAAACTATCATCTTCAGTCCGCACTAAATAGTGGGGCCCTTACTTATTTTGTCTCCATCATACAGAAAACACACTGTAACCTCTCATACATTCCCGATCCTCAGATCTAGCTACAGGTTCAAAGTCACTTGTTCTCTTTATCATGTCACAATAACAATTCTAAAAGTTCTTGTAAATCTCATGATAGTGCAGCCCCCTTCACTTGCAGTCTAATACACATTTTTCCAACTATTGGGTTGAACTTTGACTATCTACTAAATCCATCCATAAGGAAATTCCTTGGAAGTTTTGCTAAATACATATCCAAGGTTGAGGAATCAAACTACGGTGCCTACGGTTATAACTTCTAAAAAAAATTATATATGATTGTGTGAAAAAAAGTGAATTGGAACAATTATTTTGATATGTAACAAAATATTTACAAGTCACGCTATTGTGGTACCCTAGTTGGGCGTGTCTGCAATGACTTATGGGAAACAACCACCGGATATGGAGGATGATGCAACAAACAAATAAACATGTTTATGTGATATATAAATAAAAAGCATCCACGGACAATGTACCGGTTCTGCAAATTCAGCACACTAATAATTTTCAGCAGTATGTTTATCTTAATGGTTTTCCAACCATAACTTAGTGGTACTAAAGCAGTTTGTTTTGCTGCAAAAAGGTGATTAACATAATGGTCATGGTACTTCTTATTTGTACCACAGTCAGTTATTTATATCCAAAGAAGTTGGCTTACTACAAAGGAACTAAATGGCCAAATTACTACTATTCTATTACAATTTACAACAAGTTACATACCCAGAGGCTAAGAACATACTGCAATTTAAAGTCAATAAACATGTAAATTCAGAGTTCATACCTATCGAAAAATCGCATTTTCTCTTTTATGCTTATGAATTTAGATACATCTCGTACTTCTAGATGATCTTGACCCATTGTGTAGAAGTCAGAATTTATAATGTATAAGCCATGGCCAAAGGTTCCTAATGGTTCAAACTTCAAGAAATTAATGGATGGTTGACAATATTTAAGGAGAGATATTTTAAGAATATACCAGAAAGACCATGAAGAATAGGTCTAGTTTAACAAGATTAAAAAAAAGTTAACAAATTTGTGAGACATTGGCATAAAAAAATACAAACTATTCAGAAGTAATGCTGAAAATTTATAAAATGCATTTTATTAAGATAGGGCAAAATTAGGAGAAAAATTTTCAATAAAGATTTCGAGAAAAATTGGATATTTTTTTATAATTCAGAGATTTTTGGTACTGGGATTTCACCGACAAAAACTCTTAAACTAGAAACTAGAAAGAAATTAATTATCTCTCATCTATACTCCTTGTCAATCAAGTAGGAAATAAAAATTCAAATAAGAAAGAAAATATTGTACCTCATATAAGAGAAAATTATCATCAGTTTACAAGTAGGATATCCAGTGGCATACATATGATGTAAATGCAATCACCAAATATTTTGAGCAGAAATCATTATCTTAATTACCTAACATTGTCAAGAAATTGATTGGTAACTGAAATTAGTTTTCATTTAATGTCACAAGAAGCATGCTCCCATTCAGAATAATTGTCTTTACCCGGTGCAGGCTCAAGCTCTGATTAGATGCAGACATGCAGTTCATCCGTCAAGGGCTTTGAAAGTTTCATTCTTCTTTCAATTTTCTTCATTTTCATATGTGGAGTTTGTCTTCAGCAATATAAACTTAACTAAATAGAAAGCTAGTCACATCAGCCGAGCAGATCTTGAAATTTGCAAGCATAACCAAGATATGTACTTATTGTCAATATACAATAAGATCTAAAAAAAACAGCATTACACAATTGATATAATTGATGTGTAGTAGTACTACTAGTATAAGATTACCCTAGGGAAAAGAAAAAAAAGTCACAAAGTTAAAGAGAAGGTAACATGAGATATACTGTAATATACATATTACATACGGGCAGGAAAGGTAACCTAAACACGATAAAGACTAATTATATCTCCAGTTGATGCGGCATGTGGCAGCTTTGATGTGTTTTCAGCAAAAAAGTTCACAGAAACTCCTGCTGGATAAGACAGGTCCACTATCTTTAGTGTGAGAACAAAATCTGTAAACAAGCACACAACAGGTTAAATTTGAAAAAGTAGTCAGAGGTTACATTTCATTTCCCTTACGTTTATAAATGAAATGTAATATAATAAGATGCAAAATATAGATCCTATTGGTTTCTACCATAAGAATAAAAATTGAACTATCAATGCAGGGCCAAGTCGCTAATAGTTATAAGTAGTGTTTGGATGCCCAGTCAAGCCATGCTATACTAGGATATCATCTTTTTGGATTTTTAGTTGTAAGTAGTTAACATGGGACGCTGTTGCTAGGACATGGAAATGAAAGATGGAAGAAATCATGAAAAGCGTACTTGGATCACATAATTCTAAGTTATTCAAGATAATATAAGCCACCTTTTGAATAGATACATTATCCTGAATATAGATGACAGAGGGAGGCGGCAGATGTGAGGCCTAACGACATCACAGCCGTTCGATGGCAATTGGCAAGTCACCTATAGGTGAATTACACATGACCAAATTGCGCACTCCCCAGACGGCTCTGATGACATCGGGTACCAAATCCTGGCTTTGGACAACCCGAACGCATTACATGGGAAAAGCGCAAAAACAAACAAGCATGTATACAGTTATGTGGACGAAGGGGGCATGTATACAGTTATCTTGACGAAGGGGGTGCCACATAGGTCTCCCTCCCTCCCTCCCTCTCCATTTTTGTGCCAAAGATGATACCCTAGCAGCCACTATCCTTGTATAGCATGCCCGGGCATTTCAATCCCAGTAAGTAGCTATATATAATACAAAAGATGTAGTACATGTGCCAGTTATGTTCAACTCTGCTTGTAATGTGTCACAGTTACTAAGTTAACCAAGATATGCTCAAAAGAACTTGTATGAATTTCAACAAATTTGTGTGACCAGTAAATAAATAAGTAGCTATATATAATAAAAAAGATGTCGAACAAGTGTCAGGTATGTTCAACTCTGCTTGTAATGTGTCACAGTTACTAAGTTAACCAAGATATGCTCAAAAGAACTTGTATGAATTTCAACAAATTTGTGTGACCAGTAAATAAACAGAGGGCAATGCAGCTTGAAGAAAGTTCAGATGGCGAAAAAGAACAAAAACCCAAACAAGAAGAGAATCTCCTCCAGTTTTAGCTACTAGATTTAGTTAAGCAATAGCAATCATCAAATATATCAGGTCGAGTGTACAACATGACGTACGGTACATCAAGCTCCCAATAGCAAGGACATAAGGAATTTTCTTCATAAACTCATCTTTCTATTATACAACTCGTATGATAAAGACGACAAGATTCCATATCTAATGAGTAAAGCATAGGCTTTGACCATTTCATCGAGAATCGACAAACACTCAATCTATATAGGACAATTGACTCCAACCCCATGAGTCACCTATTTCTATCCCTCAACAATTTAATTCCGAGCATGTACAATGTCACCTAGACTTTTCCATCACAAACAGGTGAGACAACCACATTTTTAAGGAAGAAATGGCTCCTATGTAATTCCCAAAAACAATCCATTGTCCACATAAAGTATGAAACCGTCATGGTACTCCCACTACCTTTCTTAAAAACACAAGCTTCATCTGCAATCTAAACAAGACTGGACCTTTTATTCCATATGCAAGAAGCTTGTTTGAGTCCATAAATTTGCCTATATAGCTCATACACTTTGTGATCAGACCCAGGTAAGATAAATACATTGGCACGGCATACATAGATGTCTAGCTCTAACTATCCCTCGAGCAAAGCTAGCATTAAAACCATCTACTAGATCTCGTAATCATAGTGTGGGATTGTGGCCAACAAATCCAGGTGGAGTTTTATAATGGCAACTAGCATAAAACCATGATTATAAATGAATCCACTCAAATTAATTATAATTAATATGTTACTAGATTACTAAGATTACTAAAATCACGTATATGCATGTGTAAGTTGGTAGGTTCAATGTTTTCATCACTCATTGGGCTACAAAATTGTTGGTCGCCCACCGTTGATAATTAAATTGCATACCTCTTTCCACATCAAAATCGTGTATGGACAGTGCTAGTCTTGCTAATTTGCATAACCACATGTTGATCGATATGCTATCTAGCTGCTTGATTGCAAGGTAAATCTAAGTTTTAAGAAAAAGTAAACTATGAAAGTGATATTAGTATAAGATCAAGGTTTTCAATTTCAGTTTTGTGTCTGGTTTCGTTCATGACCGAAACCAAAATTTCAAAATTTTGGCCGAAATGGTGGAAATTTTTCGAAATGGTGCATCCAAAATTCCAATCTCTAGAAGTTCTTTTTCTCTTGCACCAATTTCAAATATGAATATTAAACTGAAACATCGAATTCTTTAATTTCATGATGCAACACTTCAGCATGAGGTCGTTATGTTTTGTTTTTTTACTTTTGTGATGCCTTGCTTTTGGCTTTTAAGTTACAAAATCGTGTTTGTGAGATTTCAAACCTCATGTCATGGTAAGGTTATGTTATTTGCCCATTTTCGTTTAAGCTTGAATATGCTGGATCTTGCATGGTATACTGCTCATTTTGCTGCCTTCATAAGAAATAGTGATGGTATAAATAGCAGAAATATGTTTTTTTATCATTTGAAAGAGATGTAAATGATGATGGATGCTCTTTGTTTAGTCATTTTGTCCTTCATATATGATTTCAATTCGAATTTTTTTTGTTTTCGTTTTTGCTTCGGCTTTTACAGTGGTTGTGTTATGCTGACAAGTCCTCTCATGAACCAAGGTTGCGATTGAAGTACGTATCTCCCATAAAGCCTTGTCTTGACCAGATTTAATTGTTACATATTTTTCATTGGTCATTTTATATTTACCCTGGTAGCGCTGCTTTGCAGAGCTTTCTTTGGATCATTATATAGATGCTTAGCAAGGGGAGCAAGAGCAGTAGTGCAGATGTATGCTGAGAATGTGGACCAGAGCGAGATGATCATGACTTATGCTATGCGTTCTGGATTTGCAGGAGGTGTGGTGGTTGACTGGCCGCACAGGTATGATAAGGATTTGTGTTTGTTTGATTGTCTGAATATGTGACCCCTTCAGGATGCATCATGGCCTGGGATATCGTAGTCTGGCATGTAAAAGTAGTACTGACTTCAAGTAGAATAAGATAGAAAACGGGGAGGGGTCCTATTGTTGTCAGTAGACATTAGCGGCCACCACATTACAAGTAAATCCAGAGACAATCCGCAACATTTTCTTTGACATTTATCCCCCTCTAAGTATGTTTTGTTTTCCTTTTTATTTTATTTCGTTGGTTCAACTAGTGATGCCTCTTGGAGTAAATAGTATATGATTTTTTAGTTTTATAGTAATTTGTTCATATAACTTTCTGGCATTAATCTTCTTTCTTTTATTGTCCTTGGGTTGTCCCATGGATCATGAATTGGCTCTCTTCGATTTTGAAGTCATTTGCACAACTTTAAGGTATAGGTCTATCCACTTGTGCCTTTTGGGGTAGATCTAATCATGCATACACATCAATAGAAGCAATATAAACTCTAAGCAGATCCAGGTTATACTGCTATTAATACTTGTTTGTTCAAAGCGGGTAACGCGTTCCCTATTATTTAAGATATTCTTCTCACCCATTCTATCATAGTGTTGTAGGGGCATATAAGGGAACTTATTAGATAGAGGAATAACTCTCTCTAGAAAATCCAAATAATCTCTCTAGAAATTCAAGATCTCTGAAATCAATAAGACTTTGTTATATTTAGTAAATTTCAAGCCTCAAAATTGAAATTGTGATCGTTTGGATGAACAAGTCTAGCAACTAAAAATTATGGACAGTCACGATCTTCAATTTTGATCCTAAATTTATGGTATGATTATTTTTTCAGTAACTCTTTGATCATATATATTATTAATATAGAGCTTGGGTGCAGGAGGATAAGATTTCTACATCTAGGAAAGACTAAAAGAACGATGTAAACCTACCATCAAATAAGTTGATGTTAAATCAAAGATTCGGGCATCATGAATTGCAAGAGCCCACCTTATGTTTTTGGGCCGAATAAGAAACCTGTGGAACAATCTTGATGGACTCCAATCCGGGACTTAGAGGACTGTGGGTGATCAATCCCAAAAAAAAAATTCCAAAAATATCCCGGAAGGGGGTGTCGCACGTTAAGGCCGCACGTTACCAATAAGTTGTGGCTACAACATTAAAAGGTAACTAAGTTTGCATTTCTTTTAAGAGAAATAATTTGTACTTCTAAATTGTTTATTGGAAGATAGAAAATAGCAAATTCCACGCATAAGTTGGTTATAGAGCACAACCTGCATGTACACTAAAGTTTATTTTCTCATGGAAAGCAAAAGCATAACCTAAATTCGATTTGCACATAAATATAAAAAACTATAGAAGAAGGCATTCCAATAAGAAATGGCAAGTGAAATTATAAAAAGCGGGCTGCATTGTTTATCATGTAGTTGAACATCAAAACTTGCTAATGAGTGCAGTTAGCTCCTTTTGGCAAACTAAAAGAATGTAAAAATTAAGGGAAAAAAACAACAAAAACTTATTAGTGCATACCTTCACCACAAAGTTGTTCGACCCGAGAAACAATGTGTTTCCCATAAGTGTACTTCTTCAAGGCTTGCAGATGAACCCTTGCACGATTACGCAAAATTTCCTGCTGATTTTTGGTACATGTTTCAAGAAACTTCTGGATGACATAGTTTGTGAATTGGTCCTTCATCATTATATAGAAGATAAACACCAGAAACATAAAAGATTCAAACCCAAAAGCTTGATAAAGGATGTAAGCACAATATTATATAAACACAAACAATTCCACGATAGGCGTATCTTCGTATGCACTGAAGCCTCCACCCAACTTCTATAAAGCACAAGCAGTGTCATTAACAGAGAGTACTGCATCAATCTTGACAATAACAAATATGTGGTATTGTGGTCGGTACAGAAAGAACTTCTATATAGCTCAGTGTTACCAAGTTGGCTGTTTTTTTCTTCTTAAAATGCGACTTTATCAGTAAACGGCCCCTCCTTTTCAAAGAAATTAATTGCTTTTAATTTATAGTCAATTGAATTCATGTGTTGGCAGAAATTAGGTAGAACAGTTAGATCCAACCAATGGCGGCTGCCCGGTTCAACATTTTTGGCCGGAAAACCATCTCATCTAGGCTTTTCAATGACTTGGCCATTCAATAGTGAATTCCTGGCTCCACCACTGGGTGTAAGAGACGGTTGTGATTTAATTTTGGCTTTTTATCTATTTCTTAAACTGAGGTTGTAACTTCAGAGGATCCGGTGCCATTTCAAAACCTTCGTTTGTTGAGAGATTCATTGCACCTAATTTGGGTTAACCACCTCTGGTCTTCCATGTGATTCTCCCATTGCAGGTGTAGATAGCCAAATTTGATATTCCTATGTACATACCACATACGATACAACTACCTCTCTTTGCCTTCTTTCATGAATTCCAAGTATCTCTCTCACATCCTTATAATTACATATTTCACGTAACTGGTTGCTTCCAATTGGGGGAGTGTACAGTAGAAGGAGAACATATGTCCCATTGGATAGCCAATGTCATACAAAAAACCATGAAGCTCAATGGCTAACATTATATTAGAATCAACATTATTAAGTTAATAACATAGCTGGTAACGTTTGCTATTGGAATAAAATGCAAAAACGTGAAGTTCGCGTTTTAATCGCATTTTTTTGTAGAAAAAAAGCCAAGCCGAGGAAAAAAACAGGATCTGGTGTTTAATAAACTTGCTTTGCTTGTTGTTAATTAAATTGTTTTTTGTTCTTTGTTTATGGTTAATATGTTATTTACATGTCTAATAATTATTGTTAATGCATTCTTTACTTGTACTTGCTTAGAGCTTTAGATGCTTATTGTCAATGTGTTAATGTGGTCTTACTTGCTTAGTTCTTATTGTCAATGTGATCTTTAGACTCTGTCAGTCTTTACTTGCTTAGTACTTGTTAATGCGGTTTTTAGACTAACCACTTGTTGAATTCTTATTGTTAATAACGTGGTCATTAGACTCTTTACTTGCTTAGTTTTTATTAGTAGACTCTTTACTTGTACAATTGTGCTTGCTTAGTAACTCAGCCGATTATTTGATAATGTGTTTGCATTGTCTATTTGTATTTTGCATATTTAGTTGTAATACACTAATATTAGTTATGCATGAAAATGGCGTATACTGTTCAAAAATATGTTGGAACCTATATCCCAGAAATGTGAAAATATTTTATAATTTTTTACCGGCTTTGCCGAATTTTTCCAACTTCTCCCCTAGCCGATTTTTTCCCAACTTCCGACCTAGTAACTTTGCTCTCCCCTGAGGAGAGGAGTCGACTCCTCTCTCCCGTGTAGAGCTAAAATATTCAACAATGGAGACAAACTGAAGCCGGTTGAGTCCCGAATTTTGCTCCCCCATAGAGGACTTCTTGACACCAAAAATTCAACACCCTTCACCACTCTTTTGCTATCATGCTACAGTACCTCCCATGGCCTTCACCAAGCAATCTCCTATACGTGTTGGATTAAATATGGAATAGTTGTTGTAATCCAAGGGTTATCAGTAGATCACAGGCTTCCAAATGTTTTTGATATAGCTAGAATGAATCTATATTAGATATCAACTAATTTTCGTAAATTAAAATGAGAATTTGAGAATGATCATCAAGAAACCTCCAGGAGAAAATAAACAAAATAGTGCCGCAAATGACCAAATATGTGTTAGTATTCATTAAGAATCATGGAAAAGAAAGATCAAGATGTCAGGCTAGAATCATAAAAAGGGTTTATATGAACTAGAAAAAATTAAGTCAATCTGGATGGGGTTTGGAAGCAAAGCAAGGCACCGTTTGCTACAACTTTTGGTAATTCTTTTGCAACATTTTCCACAAATTTTTGTAATTGCAGCTGCCCATACCATTAATACCAAAACAAATAGCACAATTCAAACTAAGACAGATAAAATGATCCAGCTCAAAAAGGCCTACACGAGCCTTGATAGTTAGCCGAAATATGGGCTCCCTGGTTGTTGGTGCTTAACAGTGAAACCAATAAGGTAGATCACTTTGCTTGCCAACTAGTTTTCTAGGGTTTCTTGGATTTCCCATACGTTGCCCAAACTTTCTGTCCAGAATTTTGGAAGCATTTTGTAGAGGGATGACATCAAAATGACAGCAGGTAGTAAATTTTTTTGTTGCCTTCTTGAATTGATTGTGCTCCATAACCGAACACCATCTTAATAGAATGAGACTTGGTTAATGAGGTAAACCACATGAAATGATGGGATATTATTTTGTAAGATAAGTCACAGGACAGATGAATAGAATCGGATCTAGATTATGTTCTGGATTCCAACATACTGAAAGACTTGAATCATGTCCTAAATGCCGAAGATTTTATCAAATCCCGTCAACTTTTAGCCGAACAATGGTCATCAATTTACCAAAAAGTATTATGCAACTTGAAAATCCAATGATGGAGATGAGCTATGATTTTCAAAGATCAATCTACGATACTCTTATGGAAGGTATGAGAATAAATGTCACAAAATGCATAATTGTGTCCACTAATAAGAAAACAGCGGATTGTATGAAGGCTGTGTGGTCACTACAGTCATATGCACAATACAAGGAATATATATTGCCTATATGCTCTTATAGTAGTACACACACACTAAGCATACGTGTGAAACTACATGTGAGGTAAAAGTGCAATGTAAATGTAAATTTACCTACAATTAGACATTGTCCTTTCTTCATTAGTTGTCCTTTTCTGATCATGAGATGGTCATGCGACTCATGCCTCACACGGGTTAGTCCCGCATCGGTAATGGGAGTGCGTGATGGGCCGTTTATATACCATCCTTGGACCTCCTCTTACAAGACAAAACCGGCTTGTAAGGGAGGTCCAAGGCTAGTATATAAACGACCCAGCACCCGCTCCCATTATCGATGCGGGACTAACCCGTGTGAGGCATGACCATCTTCTTTCCATATGTAATCGTCATCACTAGATGCTCATAGGATGAAGATAAAAAGTTAAGAAGTATCAATGTTTTATCCTCCTCGCCCAACCTCTCATCATTGCTCAAAAGGTTCATCAGATCTACTACGATCTTGTTGAATTCATTTAAGTGCTCCAATATTGATGTCCCCTTGGGCATATGTAACCCGTACAGCTTCTGCTTCAGATCCAACTTGTTGGTTAGTTTTTTCGTCATGTAAACCGACTCCATCTTCGCCCAAAGACCCATGGACATCATCTCATTCATGACCTTGTGCATCACCTCATCACCAATGAACATCACGTACGATTGTGTTCAACGCCTTCAAATCTATCTCTTCCCATTTTTCATCTATCATCTTCTCCGGCTTCTTGGACTTTCCCTGCAAAGCCTTATGCAACCCTAGTTAAACTACCACTGTTGTCACTTGTCTTTGCCAAAGGCCAAAATTTTTCTTTTTCGTTGAAGTGATCCACCAAGTACTTGGAAAACATGCTCATTGATGTCATCGTCCTGCAATAATCCAGATGACTTTAATACCAATTTGTAGATACCCTCACACCCAAAAACGGGTCGTAAGGGGAGGTTCACATAGGTTATATGAATACAACACCGCCCACCCCCTACCAATGTGTATTACCCGACTTCCACAACTTGATTTTTTTTACTACGGACAACCCCTGATTTTGTTTTTATTATTATTACCATTACTGGAGACTAAATAATTTTAGTCTTAATTGTTGTATTTGTACGGCCCAGGTTTGCGGCGTGTGTAGTGCATTGTTGGACTTAAGTGGGACTGGACCATGGGTCCCCAGTTCGGGTCGCGAGACGACAATGTTGGCAGTATGCTGTGCATATGTGTGTGTTGAACGTGCAAGTGAACATGAGTAACTTATTAATAATTAATTAATTATCAGTACGTTGTCGACCTAGGTGTGCCCCTATAACGACCCGTGGCTGAGCAGTGCAAGTGCGATGCCTGCCTAACTCTTCGACCTAGGGTTGATAGTTTTCCTCAAGCACCGATCCAACTCGATCAGGTGTCTCGATTTCTGAGATGGCGAGACCCTAGGCTGTCATCCTCTAGCTCCACCCATGTCTCCCTCCTCTTCCTGGCCATTGGATCGAGATCTAGCGCCCTTGATCATCTCTCATTTCCCTCTCTATTTTTTCTAGACCGTTCGATCTTAATCCAAGGGACCTCCGTCTCTCTTTTTCCTTGACCATTAGATTTTGATCCTGATGCAAGAAAATCCCCCCCAACTCAAATCCCGAACAATAAACCCCCACTTCTAGTGCACCCAAGTCAAACCCCCTCTCAACCAAACCTACACAGCCAACCCTAACTCATTTCCTCGTTACTGAAACCCATACACCCCCCTCAACCAACACCTCCCCGCCCCCACCGCCAATTCATACCCTGTTTCACCCTACACCCAACACCAGTACCTGTATACTTCTCCCTCTCTTTCACCATTCCCGCACACGCCGCACACCTCATCAGCCGCCCTCCTCTCATCTCTCCCATTACCGAGATTTTGGCCGCCGTCCCCTCCTTGTCCCCATTACCCAATCTCGGCGCCTCCTCCCTTACCCTCACGCCACCGACCTCCCCTCCATATAAAGCCGACCCCAGCCCCCTTCTCCCCCATCGTCTCGTCTCATCTCTCTCTCGATCTCCATCTCAATCTCTCTCCCTCTCTCGATTTCTCTCTCTTTCTCTGTGGTGCCGCGCCCAGACGCCGGAGCTCGGGACGAGAAGCTGGCGCCGGAGAGGAGCAAGGAGGAGGAACCCCGGCCGGAGCCGAGGACCCCCACCGACCCAGGTCAACCCCCTCTCTTCTCCTCCCTCTCTTTTCTTTTTTTCTTTGTGCTGAGATGGTGGCCGATGCCCTCTGTTGCCCTTTCCCTTTGATGCGGCCATGTGGCCGGCGCTAGTGTAGCCGGCGAGGCCTGACCAAGCCCTGGCAAGGCCCCCTTAGGCTGACAGCCACCAGCCGCAGGCCAGCCCCCCTTTCGCCCTCTTGTTTTGCTGCTGTGCCGGCCACTGGCCATGTGTCCGCTGACCGAGCAGCCGGCGAGTTCCAGCCACCGGCCAGGCACTACCAGCCACCCAGCCACCGACCCTCCGACTGTGATTCATCGCAACAGTGTCCCCCTTATTGTTATGTTGTCGTCGGCCTAACGCGCGACAATCTAACAACTATTGGCTAAGTGCCGCCCAACCATGGCTGACCCATTTGATTATGCTTGATCGCAACAACACCTTCCCCTTTGTGGTGTTATCGTCGACCCTATAGCACCGACGATGCCGGCGGCTTTGCAGGAGCCGAAGTCTTCCCTTCTTTTTCTCTGTCTGGATCCGGAGAAAGACGAGGGTAAATTGGTAATTGCTGTAATATAGTGCTGTCAGATTTAATTGATTACCATATTGATTTAATAGCTACGACATTGTGCCCTAGTGCATGGTGTCATCTTGCCGCCAAATTGATTGCATCGATTGGTGTGTCTATGGCTTGGCGAGTTGGCGGTAGTGGCTTTCTATACCCCTTGTGTCAACCTAGTCGGCCCTGGAATCCGATTGGACGAGGCATGATTGTTATCGCCAATCCGAGTCTAGGCTCGGGAGGCTCTGTAGATTATAATTGTGCATGTCAACCTGCATCCACACCTAAGTCTTAGGGCATCTTGGGCGGATGACGAATCGAACCCCAACCTTGACCTGAAACCCCACTCGATGCCTTTGCTTAAATTGATAGACTAGTAATACATGGTTTTGTGCTATTGTTAGAGCTTGTTATCATTGATCAATGCGGAGGCAGATCAGAGGCAATTAGCAGGAGTCTATGCATGTCAACCAGGTGACACTGCATCACGGTCTAAATTTTAGTTTTGATAGCTTAGTAGAGCTAAGGGTAGATGTCCATGACACTGCATACTGGTTCCGTCAAACTCGTCGCATGTGGTCAAGTGGACCCCGCTTTGCATGTGGCGTCGCGAGTTCGACGACGTATGCACTAAATAATAATTATATGAACACCTTGCATGTTTTTCCTTTAAATTTAAAACATGAATAAAATAATAATTAATAATAAGTTTGACCTCCATCCTCCTAGCAGGGTTGTGGGGATCATACCAAAATGGACTCCGGGTGAGTTTATGTTTATTGTATATATATCATGCTGTGTGGGTTGTGAGTGCGTATTGAATCTTGAGTTAAACAATTGAAAACGATTAATTACTCTGTAGAGCTTTTGGTACATGTATAGAATTGATAAACAAATATTCTTCCCATGGTTCAAAAACCCGGAAACTCAACTCGACTCAAAAGTTGACTGGGTCGGATAACTCGAGCAATTTAAAAAAAACTCGACTCGGTTATATATATATATATATATATAATAACCTAAAGTAAGACAAGTTCAAATACTTATTTTCAACTTCCAATGATAAGCAAAATAAGACAATTAGTAAATATACTAAAGGGTTTAATAAACCTCGCGACTGAAGGGTTTAATAAACCTCGCAACTTAAGATTCGCGGGTCTTCCGAGTCACGAAACCCGACCCGACCAGGCCGAGTCACTTGAATTTCTCGTCGGACAGATCCAAAACCGGGTTTTTGGCGAGTTGACCCGAAATCCAGCCGATCCGAGTCAACCCGGCCTGGTTTTGGGTCAACCCGTCGGGTTTTAAAATCATGATTCTACCTCGTTAGAGGTAGGGACCCCGTACACACAAGAGCTGTGAACTTCCCTACGTGCACGACTGAAGATCAGTAGGTTAGGGGTCACGGGGTGTGGATTATAGTAAAGCCAATAGGAGTAGCCCTCGAATAGGAATTGGCCTAACAATCCTGTCCTGGGATAGTTAAAATCCTCGTAGGAAAACAAGTTGGGCGTTAGAGCTCCACCGTGAGAGACGGAAAACGCCTTATGATCATCTGGGTGTATTTGTGAATGGCGGTGGTGGATGCACGGCGAGAGAGTTAACTCTCTATATGGAAATAAAAGGTCATATAGTAATACCCTATCGAGGGCAATATGGACAAAATATCTGAGGTTCACAATAGGCTAGATGGCTTAACTATTAATTAAGCACTGAACATTAATATTGAACAATGAAAGTATGAAACTGCATGCATAATAACCTAGTGACAGTGTGATTTACATAAGAACATAGTCATTGTATGGGCACCTAGGATGTGCTTGAAAACGTAGTATGACACTCATGGTAATCAGTAAATCGTTCTTAAAATATGATCATTGCTAGCATTTAGAAGTGTTAACTTGTCACTAGCCATTACCTTGTCTAATCTCCTAAATTCATTTTTTGGGTCTACTCATCCCCAAGAGTAGGCCCACTTTCAGTTTAGGAGGCTCAGGGGTAGCAATAGGAGCATGTGGTGCAGTTAACTTAGTCCTTGTTGCTTTTTCTCTTTTATAGTATGTTGGATTTGTAGTAGTTTTGTTTGGTTGATTTGGGGTTAGAATAAGATATCTTTAAGTGGTTTGGTTTAGATTGTGGTTGCAATGATCCAGTTGTAAAACTCTTTTGGGTAGGCATCTCCTCAAAGCCCCAAGTTTAGGATATGTCACCTTAAAATATAATAATTTATATATAAAAGACCTAACCAATCAACCTTGTAGGTAAGACTACCAGACTAGCATAGTCGAGTGCCAGTGAGTGGGTGATGTTACTTGGCTCGCCCGTCAGAAGATTGAGCATTGTTCTCCCTCAGAGGGAATCATGTCAGCATGTAGTGGCACCGACGTGGCACACATACTGAGAGGATAACTCTCTTGAAGGTTGAGATTTGTTTCTCCCTCCTTTTTATTTTCCACATATATGTGAGAGCGTGCATAATAAGCCTTGTGAGATCCCTAACTTGGTGCATTGACATGACCAAACCCAAACCCTTCACCCCTTTCTTTCCTCACACCCCAAAGATCGGTATTCAGATTTATGCGGCGTGACACGATGTGGGACTAAACCCAACAATCCTCGCCTCACATGAGGCTAGGGCTGAACATCTGGCACTCCCCCCTTCTCGTGCAAGGGCGCAGGGGAAGAGGCACACCTAGGGCATAACATGGCCACACCTTAGCCCGACTGGAGCTTGACTGGGCTGGACCCCACTCTGATACCATTTGTAGATACCCTCACGCCCCAAAACCGGGGTCGTAAGAGGTCCATAAGGATATGAAGACACCACGTCCCTGCCCCTAGTCGATCAGCGACAACCCAACAATCTAGAATCAACAAAAAATAAACAAGCAAAGAGAAGAACAATCACGTATAACTCACTGATCTAACATGGTTCACCCAAATCAGGGTCAATCTACAAACGGGGGAGTGGATGATCTCTTCTATTTACACCAAATAGGAACATACTTTCATGGATTACAAACTTCCACGAAGAACTGAGGATGACGAGAAGATTTCCCAAAAACCCATACTACGAGAACCAAAGCCGAGCGCTTCCACCGGATCCATCGTTTTCTTCTTTAATCATCTCCAATCTTTCTTCGATTAAGCAATTTTCAATCCCAAACTAATCTTCTTCAAGGAAAAGACAAGGCAACGCACACGATTTTTGTCTCTAGAAAACCCTCACAAGTTGTTATAAGAATGGTGGCTTAAGGGGGTCCTTAAATAGCCTAAATAAACCCTAATCCCACAGTGAAAGATGTGTACATAAGGTTCTTCGGGGCGTCCAAGACCTGGAGATGACCCCAACCTCTGCCATAAATTTCTCCCAGACGCCCTTCAGTATCAACGCATGTATACCTTGCTTCAAAGCTTGATTTCTTGGCCGATTCTCAACAAAATTCGACGATTCCAGGTGCGTTGGAAAGCTCGTTGAATCCTCTTCGACATCACCTGAGCTGAATGGAAAACCTAACCATAAAAATCTAAGCATATGAGCCACAAACCTAATAGGACGGATGACGACTTCAAGGCCCTACTAGTGGATCCCCCTTTGTCGGTGCCTTCTCCGGCTGTCTCTCATTCTCTTTCGCCCCGTTGGGTAGATTTGTTAGGCTCGGTCCGAGATCTGGAAGAGGGCATGGTGGACGCGACAGAGCTCCGGGATCTGCCCACGGTTGTTGATGATCGTCTCCAATTCTCGATGGAGCTTCTTTAGGAAGCACGGTCGGACTGGGACCTTGCCCTTATCAGGTAAGTTTTGGGTTGTGCTGTGACGTTGTATTACTTAGGGTGAGTTATTGCTCGGAAGTGGCTGGTGGCCCATCACTACGGACGTGGATCTTCTTCCTCTCTGCCAAGGTATCTTCATTTTCAAGTTCGCCTCCTCCACGGACTTGCACACGGTGCTGATCGGCGGTCCTTGGCTGGTGGTGGTCAAGATTCAAGGCATCCGTGGATGACATTTCCAAGGTGGTGGTTTGTGTTCGTCTACTTGACCTATCTACTAAATTTTTGCTGAGGCATCTCATGTTTATTGCATCTGTGGCGGGTCGACCAATTGGTCTTGATTCTTTTACACGACAGCAGGTAAAGAGGTGGTTCGCTCGCGTTTGAGTGGAGGTGGCGCTCGATTGGCCACTCCCCTCCAGAGTTTGGATCGAGTGTCACGACATCTATGTCAAGCTGCCTTTTGTTTTCGAAGGTCTTCCTCTGTGTTCCGGTTTCAATCGGCTGGGCCTTTCTGAGGGAGCTTGTCCTCAGGTTTCTTCAGCTGCTTCACTAAGTGCTGGCCAAGTTCTGGCCTCAACGACGGCTACTGCTCCCTTGGCTGTCGGGCACTCGTCCTCCCGTGATGTGGCGCCTGAGTGACGGTTGTCCATCGAGCAAATGGAAGATGGCTGGAGCCGGGGTTGTGTTGGACTCCTCCACCGTGATATTACCAATGGAGCAACGATGGAGCTTGGTAGTTTGTCCTATGGCCCAAGGGACGCCGCCCCTTACTAATTCTACTCTTAGGAATTGTCGTCATAGGTTAGGCTCGGGATGCGCTCCTTGCAGTGCCCTCTCGGGCTATGAAGTAGCATACCTCTCTGTGTTTACTCCACGTGTCCCTCACTCGTCTCCATGACCTAAGGGATCGATCTGGCAGGGTCAGGTGGGTTGCTGACCTCATCGGGGGGCAACCTTCATGACTCACAATTCGTCACGACTTGCGGTGTCAGTTGACCTTTCACGAGTAGCTGAGGATAATGTTGTCTTGGAGGTCCCATTCATATAGACCTTGCTTCCTGCGAAAGGAAGCTTTCCTCCTGTTGCTCACAGTACTCTTCATGATGATCATGGTCGTCTAGCTTGCTCTTTTGCAGGCTTACCAAAGGGGTTCCTTTATGGCATAGGGCAGTCCAAGCCTCTTGGTGCTGTGTGTGACTTAGCTCACCCTGGTGGGGTCCACCTAGATGTGGTCTTTGCCACACCTGCCCGGCTGCCCGTGCTCCTCCTGGCGGGTCTGCCAAGTCCGCAACTGATGCAGGCACCAATAAGGTACACTACAATCCTAAACCCTTTTAGGGTTCTCTTTGGTCAATAACTAAGATTTAGTGTTCAATATAGCGACGTATAGATCAAAAGGACAGAAAACAGAAGTTATCTCACGCAGTTCTACAATTTATGCAATCAACATAAAGCAGATTTAAGATTTAGACAAGGAAAGACGTAATATTATCACAGAACTAATTTCAGCACATAAGAGAATCAATCGCAGCAATAGATATTGAAAGTTAACAATAGGTTTGCATCAGATTTTTCACTAAAAAGAGGTTAAGCATGCTTGCTAGGATTACCGACAGACTATAGATAGCAAATCTAGTAAATAGGCATAAGTTAGGGCTTCAACTAGCGATGGAAAAGGGCGATGACGGCTGCGATGCGGAGCGGAGGCAATGGAAACAAATGAAAACGATGCGGATGTGAGGGGAAAATAAAGAAAAGGAAAGATACTGCCTGGGGTTTCCCGCCGTGGGTCGATTTCAAGGATGCGCCGATGATCCTGCACACGGAGCAAGGCCGGACGTCGGGAGAAGCCGGAACCTTCGGAAAATCAACACCGAGGCCTTCACGAGGCGAAGTCGCGGAAGCGGCGAGGGTCGGGGACACGAGTCTCGCCCGGAAGCTCTCACGTAGAGGCACTAATTTTCAGCAATGATCAAAAACTGAAATCTCATTCTTTCTTCATCTTTTTGTAGCATTAGGGTTTTTCTTTGGATGGCTAAGATCAAAGGAAATAGGGGTGGATGGTGTGGATGCAAGGGGCTAAGAAAGGCAAGGAAAAGGGAGAGAAACAAGGAGAAGAAGCGAGAGAGAAGAGAGGGGACGGAACAAGTGGGGGCCGGCCTCGGTTTCCGCGCGGGTAAGGTAGCGGACGGGTGGGTTCACGGGAAAAGAGAAGGGGGGGGGGGGGGCGGTAATGCATTAGAAGCCCTATTGGGCTTAAGATAAGTCCATTTAATCCCTACTGAAGCCCATAACTTGCCACGTCATCTAAATGGAGCTATTTTGCTATCTAACCGTCGGTTTCGAGATCTAATCTCGTCTGTCGGTACCCCGCAAACACACGCACCCAAAATTTTATTAATATCATGCAGAAACTGACCCGAGAAGACCCAGATTCAATCCGAAAAGCCCTCAGATGAGATCATGGACATCCCCCATGAACTGGGCAAGAACATAAATAAAACTAAGTGCTGAAATAAGGCCAAAAACATGGAAAAATGGCCAAAAACTGAAATAGACTGCTAACAAGTCCCATACGGCTAATGTCATCCAAGCATAAAAATAAAAACGACAGTAAATAAGGTCTCTGGCGATAATCTGAAGATGCGGCGATGATCTGATGATGCTGATCATGCTGCATCAACTCCCCCGGACTAGAAGGAACTCGACTCCGTCGAGTGGACGTCCAGCTGCTGTATGAGGTCGGGCCGCTGTGCTCGCAACTGTCGCTCATCCACCCAGGTACAGTCTGAAAGTGGCCTGCCTACCCACCGAACAAGGAACCGTCGGAAGACACTGCGACGGGTAGCAAGCTCTCTGACGTCAACGATCTCCTGTATTTGCTCTGTCTCGTCTCGCTGTGCATCTGAAAAAGGAATCTGTGGCGCTGAAGGCGTATCTGGCCGGTCTCCGTGGAAAGGAAATAACTTTGAGATGTTGAAGATCGGCGATGTCGGCATATCATCTGGTAAGTCCAGCAGGTAAGCATTGGGTCCCAACGCTCGGAGAACGCGGAAGGGTCCAAACTTCCTCTGGCTCAGCTTCCCATAAGAACCTGTGGGAAACCGCTCTCTGCGAAGGTAGACGAGGACCCAGTCCCCTGGCTGAAAAGTGCTCTCGCGCCTGTGTAAATCTGCGCTTGCCTTATACCTGGCATTGCTTTCCCTTAGTTTCTCAAGCGACTCCCGCTGTACGATATTGATGTGTTCAAGGAATTCATCAGCATCAGCACTCGCAGGACCTGTAGGCGGTAAGGCAGTTCTATCCAGGAAATGGGGAATAACATGACCATAGACGATTTCAAAAGGGGTTTTATCTACTGAGCGATTAGTTGAACTATTATATGCGAATTCAGCTTGTGGTAAAACTACATCCCACTGTTTTGGTCTTTCACCAGCTAGACATCGAAGCATATCCCCTAGGCTACGGTTGACAACTTCCGTTTGTCCATCAGTTTGAGGGTGATACGCGCTACTGTATTGAAGTTTAGTTCCTAGCTTTGACCAAAGAGTACGCCAAGAGTGGCTCAAGAATCTAGTGTCCCTATCAGATGTCAGATGTGAATGACCTTGGAATGCCATGCAGACGAACAACCTTCCTAAAGAATAACTCAGCTACATGAGATGCATAAGAAGTTTTCCTACATGGTATGAAATGTGCCATCTTAGAGAATCGGTCTACAACCACAAAAATTGAATCGACGCGCCGAAGTGTTCGGGGTAGACCTACAATGAAATCCATGGTGATATCCTCTCAAGGACAAGCAGGGATCAGTAGAGGAGTGTACAAACCTGTGTTCTGCTTTCTGCCTTTGAACATTTGACGGGTTTGACATCGTTGCACAAACTTGACGACATCTTTCCTTAAGTGAGGCCAAAAGTAGCGTTGCTCCACTGACTTAATTGTTTTGGTTTGGCCAAAGTGACCACCCAAATTACTTCCATGCAATTCATGGATTAACGTATCCCTAAAAGACTCGTTCGGATTTTCCTCAGAGACGGTCCCTTCATGGGTGTTCTGAACAAGACTCTTGCGAAGGGAACACTCAGGGATGCACAGGCGGGTTCCACGGAACAAGAATCCCTCTTGGATAATATAGGATGCCGTGGGATCAGTGCCCGTTTCCTGACAGGATCCCCAGATGGGACCGAAGTACGGATCAGTCGCGTACATTGATTTCAGTGCGTCAAAAGAAACAACGACGGGCTGTAAAGTGACTAGCATCAGGCCTCGTCGACTCAAAGCGTCAGCAGCTCTATTCAGGACTCCAGCCTTATATCTGAGGTTGAACGTGTACTCTTGCAAGAAATTTGACCACTTAGCATGACGTTGGTTCAAGCTACGTTGAGACTTCAGGTAGCGAAGCGCTTCGTGGTCAGAATTGAGCACAAATTCTCGCTGGATCAAGTAATGCCTCCAGTGCTTGAGGGCTTGAACAACTGCGTAAAACTCAATGTCATATGTCGAGTAATTCAAACGCGCGGCGTTCAGCTTCTCGCTGAAGAATGCGACGGGACGTCCCTCTTAACTAAGGACTGCTCCTATCCCGACGTGAGAGGCATCACAGTCAATCTCAAGGACCTTTTCAAAGTTCGGGAGTGCCAAAACTGGAGCACTCATCATCTTGGTCTTGATGAGATCGAAACTCGCTTCAACTTTGGGGGTCCAAAGGAAACCACCCTTCTTCATACAGTTCGTAAGAGGTGCAATGACGGAACTAAAGTTCTTAATAAATCTACGATAAAAGGACGCTAGACCATGGAACCGTCGCACATCACTAACGTTCTGGGGAACGGGCCATGACTTGATGGCTTCGACCTTCTCTGGATCGACCCGTATCCCTTCGGAGCACACGATGTAGCCTAGAAAGGTCAAGCTGTCTGTCAGAAAAGTGCACTTCTTCAGATGGATGTACAGCTTGTCTTTCCTAAGCGTTTTCAGGACTTCTCGCAAGTGCTCAACATGTTGTTCAGATGTCGTACTATAGATAAGGATGTCATCAAAGTATACGACAACGAACTTCCCTATGAATGGTCTGAGCACCTGATTCATAAACCTCATAAAGGTACTTGGTGCATTCGACAGACCAAATGACATTACTAGCCATTCATACAGTCCTTCTCGGGTTTTAAATGCAGTCTTCCATTCGTCCCCGGGTTGTACGCGGATTTGATGATAACCACTACGAAGATCGATTTTTGAGAAGATTTTCGCGCCATGTAGCATGTCAAGTATATCATCTAATCGGGGAATCAGAAATCTATACTTGACAGTTATTCGATTGATGGCACGACAATCTATGCACATTCTCCACGTCCCATCCTTCTTGGGAGTCAGGAGTGCCGGTACTGCGCATGGACTCATGCTCTCTTGGATTAGTCCCTTTTGCAGTAACTCGGTAACCTGTCGACGCATCTCCTCATATTCAGACGGGCTCATTCGGTAGTGAGGAAGGTGAGGTAGCGTCGCTCCTGGGACTAGATCAACGCAATGTTGAATATCCCGAAGAGGTGGAAGTCCTTCAGGTAGTTCCTCTGGGATGAGATCATTGAAGTCTTCAAGTAGGACTCGAACCTCATGAGGAATGCTGGGGCCCTCTGTGGCTTCTTTTGCTACGAGGAAAAAGATGGAGCACGATTCTCTAAGCTCGTCCTCGAAGCAAGCTTGTGTCAGCAATGCTGGTAGGGCCTTCAGTTTCTCTTTTGGTACTTTCGGGGCGACGGGTGGGGGTGTCGGCTCACTAGAAATGGGTTTCAGGGGCTCCCTCTGAGGCACTAAAGTGATATTATAGTCATCTTTGCAGAAGGAGTAAGTGTTCTTCTCCCCATCATGTGTTGTCTTTCTGTCGTACTGCCACGGGCGGCCCAACAGAATGTGACAAATGCCCAAAGACGCCACGTCACACCACACAGCTTCCTTATACATCTTGCCAATGGTGTATTCGACTAGGCATCGCTCTTTGATAGCGACATCTGATCATTTCTTAAACCAGGACAAGTTGTATGGCTTGACCAGCTTCTCTGTCTTGAGCCCTAACTTGTCAACCATGATCTGAGCGATCAAGTTCTCGGTACTACCACTGTCTATGATGAGGACACAATGCCTCCCCTTTGAGGTACATATGGTGTGAAAGATGTTCCTTCTAAGCCATCGATCTGGTTCAGGAGCTTTCGGGGTCGACAAAACACGGTGCATGACTAGTGCATGCGTTGCCTCGTTAGCTTCAGCGATGACGTCATGTGTCTCGTCACCCTCCTGATATTCAGCATCTCTAGGATCATCATCATGCCCTTCTTCAGCCATGTTGTTCATGGTTTCCTCAGTTGGCTCTTCACTTTCTGTCAAATGGATCTGAGGTCTTCTTTTTGGGCATTGGGCGATGAGGTGTCCTACTTCTCCGCACTCGAAGCATTTGTAAGTCGCTCCGGGTGGTTGACTTCCTGTCGCACCTCGCTCACGACTTGATGGTTCAACCCGACCAGGGGGTTGATTGGTTCTTGATGGAGTGGTAGTCGGAGTGGGAACAGGTGGGGTGACTCTAGTAGGAGGTACTCTTCCCGCTGAAGGGGCACCTGGGGGTACTCGAGGGGCAACTTCTCTCCTAAAGGCCTGTTGTTGGATCTTCTCAGCCTTGAGAGCTTGCCTAGATGCTTCCGTCACAGTGAGGATGGTCTGCATTGCTAGCGCGTCCTGAATTTGGTAGCGCAACCCCGAGACGTAGCGTGCAGCTTTCTGTTCATCGTCTTCCGGGATGCCATTACGAGTGGTCAGGATGTCAAACTCTTCAGTGTACTCCTGTACGCTTTGATTGCCTTGTTTCAGGCTAAGCAATCTCTGGTACAGAGAGGTACGGTAGTCAGGAGGAAGGTACTTCAGTCGCATCTTATCACGCATTTTGGCCCACGTTGCGACCTTTGGTTTCCCTTTCCTAAGGCGACTTGTTTGCAACTCTCGCCACCAAACCAAAGCGGCTCCTTTCAGTTTAGTCGCCACGAGTTTGACTTTTCGATCGTCAGGGAGATCTTTCCATTCAAAGAAGTGCTCGACGCTTTTTATCCAGTCGAGGAATGCGTCAGCATCATGGCATCCCCTAAAGTCATCGATGTCAACTCGGACTCCGTAACCTTGGGATCTCTCAAGGGCTCGCACAAGACGCTCCTCCATGCCGTGCTGATCACGCGCATACTGCTCTCTAGGGTTTCTGGGATGACCGAACTGAACGTACTCTCGTTCAAAGTCCACGTCGGACTCGTCCAACTCAGCTTCAGACTCAGGGGGCGACTCAAGATAGTTAGCTCGATTTCGCTCTTGCGGCTGGTATCGGTTGTGATTCTGAGGTAGGGCTTGGTTCTGGTTCCGAGGTGGGTTTGGAATCGGATTTCGATTTACGCCCTGGTTTCGATCTTGCTCTTCGACCCTATGACCCTCGGCATGTGGATTGGTTTCTGCCCCTCCCGGGTCCTCTTCGACCGGTCGGGTATTAGGGTCGACGCCTCTATCTTGTAACAGTAATCCCAGCCTATCGGTGATCTCTTGCAACAAGGTTGCATGTCGATCCAACGTATTTTGGGTCGCTTCTTGCCAAGCACCACGAGGTTGTGGTCCTCGAGGAAAACGTCCTCGATTCCGGGCATCCCGGTGCAGATGGGTACGATCAGCCATGGGTTATGAGATATGCAGATGTTGCACACGATGCAATCCTAACACTAGATGCAAATTCAAGCACGCAAGGTTATGCCTTATGCAAAATCAGCAAAGAAGGAGATGAGGGTTTGCTGAATTTCAGCACTCAAAAGAAACCCGAACAGGTTCTTTCGAGCTCTGATACCAACTTGATGCAGGCACCGATAAGGTACACCACAATCCTAAACCCTTTTAGGGTTCTCTTTGGTCAATAACTAAGATTTAGTGTTCAATATAGTGACGTATAGATCAAAAGGACAGCAAACAGAAGTTATCTCACACAGTTCTACAGTTTATGCAATCAACATAAAGCAGATTTAAGATTTAGACAAGGAAAGACGTAATGTTATCACAGAACTAATTTCAGCACATAAGAGAATCAATCGCAGCAATAGATATTGAAAGTTAACAATAGGTTTGCATCAGATTTTTCACTAAAAAGAGGTTAAGCATGCTTGCTAGGGTTACCGACAGACTATAGATAGCAAATCTAGTAAATAGGCATAAGTTAGGGCTTCAACTAGCGATGGAAAAGGGCGATGACGGCTGCGATGCGGAGCGGAGGCAATGGAAACAAATGAAAACGATGCGGATGCGAGGGGAAAATAAAGAAAAGGAAAGATACTGCCTGGGGTTTCCCGCCGTGGGTCGATTGCAAGGATGCGCCGATGATCCTGCACACGGAGCAAGGCCGGACGTCGGGAGAAGCCGGAACCTTCGGAAAATCAACACCGAGGCCTTCACGAGGCGAAGTCGCGGAAGCGGCGAGGGTCGGGGACACGAGTCTCGCCCGGAAGCTCTCACGTAGAGGCACTAATTTTCAGCAATGATCAAAAACTGAAATCTCATTCTTTCTTCATCTTTTTGTAGCATTAGGGTTTTTCTTTGGATGGCTAAGATCAAAGGAAATAGGGGTGGATGGTGTGGATGCAAGGGGCTAAGAAAGGCAAGGAAAAGGGAGAGAAACAAGGAGAAGAAGAGAGAGAGAAGAGAGGGGACGGAACAAGTGGGGGCCGGCCTCGGTTTCCGCATGGGTAAGGTAGCAGACGGGTGGGTTCACGGGAAAAGAGAAGGGGGGGGGGGGCGGTAATGCATTAGAAGCCCTATTGGGCTTAAGATAAGTCCATTTAATCCCTACTGAAGCCCATAACTTGCCACGTCATCTAAATGGAGCTATTTTGCTATCTAACCGTCGGTTTCGAGATCTAATCTCGTCCGTCGGTACCCTGCAAACACACACACCCAGAATTTTATTAATATCATGCAGAAACTCACCCGAGAAGACCCGGATTCAATCCGAAAAGCTCTCGGATGAGATCATGGACATCCCCCATGAACTGGGCAAGAACATAAATAAAACTAAGTGCTGAAATAAGGCCAAAAACATGGAAAAATGGCCAAAAACTGAAATAGACTGCTAACAAGTCCCATACGGCTAATGTCATCCAAGCATAAAAATAAAAACGACAGTAAATAAGGTCTCTGGCGATAATCTGAAGATGCGGCGATGATCTGATGATGCTGATCATGCTGCATCAGCAACCCACCAGTGCACCTCTAGCGGGCAGCAGGCCCGAAAGGCTTCCTCCTATTCTCAGGGAATTTTGTTCTTGGTGGCAGACGCATTGGCGCCGTGGCTGACAAATGAGGAGCTTGTTGCGAAATTGAATATGGTGCTTGCGGAAGTCTCCCGTTCCGGTCCTAAAAGATTGACCTTCGGCACTCCAGGCCCATTCTCAAGTTTGATGGAGTTCGCTGAGGACTTGGCACCAGATGTCGGGACGTCTGCTGACCTTGCTGATAACGATGCAACAACCAAATGACGAAAGAGGGCGAACCTCCTAGTGATGTCCCGGATGGGGACCCTTCTCCCTCTGCGTCTAACTAATGCCTTTTAGACTGGCTTTTGCTTGGAGGCTACGTTGGCTGGGGTGGAAGGGCTACACATTCTTTGCCTGTGTGTGCTGCTCTATCTTGCATCGTTCCGACCTATGTTGGGCTTTTATGATCCTTCTATGACAATGTAGTGTAAACACTTTTTCACCAAAAAAAAAAAATCGTTCTCAAGGAATAGAAGGGAATATAGGCCAGATGGAGCCCATGAATTTCAACTGTTGGTGGATGGTGTCATGGTGATACATCGCACATCTCACCCCCGTCACCGACTCGTGAATAGCACGATAGCATTTTTGCTATTTAATTGATTTGTTGCAATTGCTTACGGCCCAATCATGGTGTGCCATGACGTCCATTAAAAATGGCATATGGGGCATCAAATTGTAGCGCACGTTCGGTAACAAGTGTAGTCTCGGTTGTTCCCTTTTAATGGACGACGTGACACCACAATTGGGCCGTAAGCAAGTGCAACAAATCAATCGGTAGCAAAAATGCTCTCTTATTAGCACCTAGTCCTCTGTGTTACGTAGCAGTTGCCAGCAACAATGGTTTTAATCCCGGATGGGACCGGCCGGTTGAACCGGAACCGACTTTCTTTAGTGATCTGCAATCTGCATGATATATGTAAACCATAATAGCTATTGACCCATCTAAAACTCGCTGGGTCGTCTAACCCAGACTCAATCGATGAGCCGTCCGGATTGTGAGCAGTTTACCATAATTGGTTGGCGATAAAAATTGAAATCCGATCGCTAAAGCCTGCCCCAAACTCTTCTTCTGCGCCTCTGCAACTGGGACCCGCTCATGAAGCCTCGAAGATCTGACCCTCTAATCCGATACCCAATCTCTCTAGATCTCCCTTGCTCGAGACGAAAGATCGGATCCACCCCCACCTGAGCACCTCCTGATCATTGGACAACGAATTAGTTTGGAATTGGGAGACTTTTTTCGAGCCATCTTCAAGGCTCAAGCAAACCCTACTCCAGAGTATGATATATAATATTTGCCTCTCCTTTTTGCTCTCTATATCTTGATTTTTATGTGGCTGCCATGATGACATTGCAAGTTTCCTAAATCAGGGTTAGTCTAAGCTTTGGGAGGATTTGCCACCTGGATTCTTAATTCAAGGTCAGGCTTGCAGTTTTACTAACATCAAACCAAAGGAATTGCTGATGTTACTGTCATGCTTTGTTGTTGGTTAGTGTCTAAGTGGTTACTTTTTTGGGGACTTTGTAACATCCGCCCCAAACACACAAGATTTTGTCCGCTTTGCCTGTGCCCGCACGAGAACTTCCCAGGGTGGTCACCCATCCTAGTACTACTCTCGCCTGAGCACGCTTAACTACAGAGTTCTTACGAATTCCGTAGCGGCGCACGGTTTTAAAACGCGTCTTCTATGTTTGGGAGGAGAAATTATATAAGTAGCTCAGGATCTCATTCTCTCCAAGCAATGTGGGGCTAGCTCATGGCCTTGTACACCTCATCCATCTTGGCATCCCAGCCTCAGGAGTCTTGGCTCTTGCTCTTGGTCGTCACAATCCACCCCCCTTAAGGGCTACACGTCCTCGTATAGGGTTACACCCCCCCATCTCGAGGAGAACCGGCTCTGATACCATTTTGTAACATCCGCCCCAAACCAGTGTTATTAAAGGCGCGCCTAGGCTCAGGCTCAACTAGGCTCACCCCCTGCGCCTCAAAAAGCACAAGGCCATGCTCTGTTAGAAAGGCGTGCGCCTAGGTCTAAGGCATGCGCTTAGGCTCCAGGCTCCAGGCACAAAAAAGGCGCGCCTAGTTGAACCATATGCAATTATGTGCTTGCAATTGATATTTTTGGCAATATGATTAAGTTATTAAGGAGATTTGATTCATGATTACAGTAGTATGAATATTGGCACATTGATTGAATATTATTTAAATTCAAAATTATTTGTTATAGTTCTTAGGTAGGACCATTTGAGCAATTTTGGGTTGGATTTGATGACTTTGATATTATTTCAACTATTACAAGATTCAATGAGTTTTCTTTTCTTTTTCGATTTGTACATTTCATACTGATTTAGTATCTGATTTTTTAGTTTTATACTAATTTGTTCATATAACTTTCTGACATTAGTCTTCTTTCTTTTATTGTCCTTAGGTTGTCCCATGGATCATGAATTGGCTCTCTTCGATTTTGAAGTCATTTGCACAACTTTAAGTATAGGTCGTCTATCCACTTGTGCCTTTTGGAGTAGATCTAGTCACGCATACACATCAATAGAAGCAATATAAACTCTAAGCGAATCCAGGTTATAATGCTATTAATACTTGTTTGTTCAAAGCGGGTAACGCGTTCCCTATTATTTAAGAGTTTCTTCTCACCCATTCTATCATAGTGTTGTAGGGGCATATAGGGGAACTTATTAGATAGAGGAATAACTCTCTCTAGAAAATCCAAATAATCTCTCTAGAAATTCAAGATCTCTGAAATCAATAAGACTTTGTTATATTTAGTAAATTTCAAGACTCAAAATTGAAATTGTGATCGTTTGGATGAACAAGTTCAGCAATTAAAAAATTATGGACAGTCACGATCTTCAATTTTGATCCTAAATTTATGGTATGATTATTTTTTCAGTAACTCTTTGATCATATATATTATTAATATAGAGCTTGGGTGCAGGAGGACAAGATTTCTACATCTAGGAAAGACTAAAAGAATGATGTAAACCTACCATCAAATAAGTTGATGTTAAATCGAAGATTTGGGCATCATGAATTGCAAGAGCCCACCTTATGTTTTTTGGCCGAATAAGAAACTGATGGAACAATCTTGATGGACTCCAATCTGGGGCTTAGAGGATTGTTGGCCCTAAGTTGAAGTCCATAAAGCCATCCAAGGGTTAATTTGTTGTTTATTTTTTGTTTTTAGTTGAAATTAGTCCTTGAGGTCCATGATAGACATCTTATCAAATATTAAGCAAGGCCAAGGGCTTTTAGGGCCTTATCATTCGATCATAAATTATCTTTCATTCTTTTTTCTATCTTTTTGGTTATGCAGATCACTTTGGGTAGGTTTGGATACAACAATATATTTTTACCATTTAAGAGTCCTAATTGGACCCAATCAATAGAGTAGCCCTCTCCTTTTTAAAAGGAGACGTTATTTACTAGGTGGGTCATGTTTAGAATCCAATAAAGGAAATGAGAGAAAAACAAGCTACATGATGTCTCTTCTTCTCCCTCTCACCCACTCTCTATCCTCTCATTTTCCGCTACATTTTCTCAAAGATATCATAATCTAACCTTTGTTTACTACTAAAACCAATGTAAAACCATAAAAATTTCCTAGTTTTAAAATCATGTATGAATCCTAATCGTAATCCCAATAATAGTAGATTAGAACCAAAACACCTTCACTTTTTTGTCTTATCTTCAGATTTTTTGTTGTATTCTCGAAAAAAGCTCCTCTTATTTACCAAAGTCTTTCTTCAAAAACCCTTATCCTTTACCCTATTAATTTGCGGACCTAGGATTTCCAATCTAATTTCTTGAAATCCATTAATAGTCATTTAATACTGAATAATCATGGTGGAAAGAAAAATTATTAGGTATAGAAGTAATCGGGTATAGGATTCTATGTTTTTTATACTTGAATACTTTTTACTGAAGTACTTAATAGAAACATCTAGAATTGGTGTAATGATGAGTATCAATACTTTAACCAAAAGATTCTTATTTTATCAAACTTAATATTATTAGAATAAAGATCACTAAAATAAATTTTTTTAGAGTATTTTCCAATCTATACCTCGTTTGGCCTCCTTAGTGCCACCACTGCCACGCCAGACATAGCAGTTGTCCGAGATAATTCTTTTATTTCGTAATTTATTTTAATCGGCGGTTGCTATATAGTCCCACTAAAAATCTTTTACCAGTCGTTTCTAGAAGCCATCGGTAAAGCTTTGTAGTATGCCATTTTTCTTGGTTTCTACACATAGCCAGTTGTTTCATAACGCTCTTAGAAACAACAATTTTTTAGCAATATAAAGATGATGTTCCAAAATTATGTCCGTATCAATGGCTCAGGTACGTAGACAACGGTATGGTACCTATTTTGAAAAAAGGTCTCCAACAACGACTTTACCTGGATTCTTCCAGGTGGTACTGAGGTGGCCAAAAGAACATTAAATTGAGAGCATTATTTTAGTGTTTTTTTCAAAACTATTATATCTGGAAAAATTCTTATGGCTGTGATATTCGTTTGATCATTTGACTCGATAACAATTTCATATTGAATAAAGTTCCATTACGTAGAGACCTTGCTTTCTTGCATAGGCTTCTCTTAGCACATCAACCTTCATAAAAAGGTTATAAATTCATAATATAAATGTACATCCGTCTAGAATATCTTTTTAACACTCCTTAAGAGAGCTCTTTCTCCATAAATTTGTGAATTCTTTCATTGCGGTTTTACAAGACTTTACGAGTTTGTAAGTGATCTCTTCAACTCTAGTGATGGATCACTTGTGAACATTCCTTCTTCAATGACACCTTTGTACCCTTTTTGCAAGATCCACGCAAGAGCTTTGTACTCCTCACAAACAAAAAGTTCACTAAGTTGTAAACAAAGTTCCAGTCTCTTTGCATGGTGTAACTATAATCTATAAATACAATATGTTTCATATATGTAGCAAGCACATACTTGGCATTATTGTAAATTAGGTTCTAATAGATTATAGATGGTATCCATCTTTGGAATCTAAAAGGATTAATTATATTTAATACTTTGAACAGTTAGGTATAGACCTTGGACCTAAGTTTGGTTCCTCCTAATATTTTTTTTCTGATATCATGTTGGTTCCTCCAAATTTTTTATTTCTTAGAGATCATTAGTTACTTGATACTACATAATACAGGGCTTATTATAGTAACTTTTATTGGCTTCTATCCTAGATCAATTTTCACAGTGATTTCAGGATGGCAAACACTTGTACTTGAAATCTGTTTTGTCTTCATTATGTAGCTCCCTATCATCTTGTAAGAAATCCCTAATTTAGGGATCATTATTCTACTTGCTTTTGTATACTTTTGTTCTTTCTATTTTTGGGACGATTATTTTTGAAGTCTATACATCTAGAATTTCGCATGGGAAAGTTAATAGTTACATAACAGGGGATGGTTACCAACATGACTTGTTTTGCAAATTTATTCATCAGTAGAGACTTTGAAAAAGTGTTTTTTCATTTCATTTCTGGTAGCCTTGTGATGAGTGCAGTGAAGATAATGTTGATTTGGATGTCATAAACCAAGAAAGATATGGTACGAAATGATTACATTAGATGAAGCTTAGTGGTCACACCAAATAAGCACAAATGGTTGAGGACTACTGCCTACTGGAGATTGTAGTGGCATGAGCAAAAAGAGATCCGAGTAGTGCCCTTCAAGTTGGTCATGGATTTGTGTGAAATGGTGCAAGAAAGAGGGAAGGCCAAAAATAACCTATATAGATTTGTGAACAGGATTTGAAAAGCTTGCATTCAGGAGATAACACATTGTAGAAAGATGGATTTGTAAAGCAACACCAAATAGTTGGTGGAAGGATTATTGGCTGTTGTGAATGCTCCTGAGGTTGTTGATTCCAACTGGTATGTTTGATTGTCTTACACTACTCACTAGCTTTTATTCTTTCAGGGGGCATCTAAATTGACTTTGTAAGGTTGTCACATGATTTGAACAAGATTCATTTGTTTTCTTCATGTTTTCCCATCACTCGTCTCACACCTCATACGCACCTTTAGGGGTGCTAACGAGCGCAGAGTTGAGTATTGTCTGTTTTGTCTCGAGCTCAAAACTTGGTTTTAGCCTCAAGCTGGGGCTAGGCTCCTTTGGATTTTCCTATGCTCTCAAATGGCATGGCCTGGTCATTCCCAAGGCCATACAATTTAATTCCAAAAATCCGTGACTGGATATCAAAAACTATTATAAATATATCTTATCATAGTATACGTAAGGGAAGTTATAAGTTGCCTTTAAAAAAAAAGAGAAGTTATAAGTTATAACCACCATTTAATACACAGGTTGCATTCATGTGCATAGCCCACATGTCATATTTATGTCAATAAGATCCAAATTCACTTAAAGATTAGGCCAATTCAATACCCTGTGGCCTTTGTCCTTCTAAGCCTCTCACCATAGGGATGGACCGTATGGTACTTATTTTCTTCCTTACTCCAAGCATTGTTATTAAGGTGGTCAGGCGATGTCTGCTTGCGAGGTGTGGCCTAAGCGGCGTCTAGGCGAGGCCCAGGTGACAATACTTTTATCCAAAAAAAGAGTATTCATGTCATCATTGTCATGTTAAATCACTGAAATGTGAATACATAAAACCATATATATCACGTATCATCATCAACATGGAACAATCAATGAACCATATTATGTTACAATTAGAAAGTTAGAAGTTAGAACATACACAAACCTTAGGTCCCTAACACTCATTATGAAATAAATCAACCATCATAAACAAAAAAATCCTAAAATATAACACAACCATAAAATTGTAGGAATAGAAACACTAGAGATGATAATCATATCTACATAGAAAGATAATTTAAAGAGAACAAAAAGGAATCCTTATTCAAACAATAACTTTATCCCTAGTAAAAAAAAACATGATACATACTCTAAATTAGGACATATAGATAGATAGATAAGAAGAAAGAGAAAGAAAGTGCCATTTAATATGGATCATAAGTATAGGGAAAGGTAACAAAAAAAAAAGCGAAAAAAATTCTTAAAAAAGTTTTTTATACAGGTTGCCCGCCTAGGTTGTGACCTAGGCGACTAGGCCTGAGAAAGCACGGACGATCGCCTAGGCGACGGCTTGACAATAGTGACTCCAAGAATGGGATGATTGTATGTAAAGAGCTATTTCTCATTTGCTCCATTATAGAGCGGAGTATCAAAAGTTTATAGAAAGCAGCATCAAATATTTTTCTATACATTTTTCAAGCATGTAACAACTATTCACTCTCCAACTAGGTGCTCCCTTAGTTTCCGACTTTCAATTCTTCTCATTTTTTTTCTTCAATAGCTCTAACAGACTATCATACTGGAGAGATGAGGGTGGAACCATCATTTATTCTTCCTTGGCTCCCATATTGGGAGTTAGCAAAATATTCCCATTATTTGATTCCTCATTGTAGCTTTGTATTCTTAGGTTTTCACCTGATTCCTACATGGTCAGCCCCCACACATTATAGCCTGTGACATACTTTGGGCATTCTTTCTTTGATCTTTATTTCAGAATGACGTTTTTCTACCCTCCTACTGCCACTTCACCCACATATAATGGCTGTCTTGGAATCTTTGATGTTATCATGAAGCCAGATGCTTGATTACTTGTTATATTGTCCTTGTTAACATCTAGCCTTGCTTGTTTTGTCAGTAGAACAACATTTATACTTTTCTGCTTGTTGCATGGTTTTTCTACTAACTTAGAAGGATGTTATACTTTCTGCATATTCTCACATATGGAAGGAAAAATTCAAAATCAAGGATTAATACAACCAAAATTTTTAAATATTTTCAAAAATAGCAGTTACTTATTGTCCCAGTTCCTTGCAAGTCTAGGGGGACTTTGGAGGCTTGCTCCTGTTTGCATGAGCTTAAACCATAACAGCAATAAGACAGTCTCACTATCTGTCAGTTGCGCTTGTTTCATGGTAGTTCCCCTCTCTCATCCAAGATGCCTTAGCTTAGTTGGCTATGAATTCGGCACTAATTTAGAGACGGACTTCTCTTTCATAGTCATTTGTAAAGCGATCTCAAGCTATGTACCTTGAGCCAACCCTATGCAAACGGCCTAAGGCTTGGTGCCTAAAGGTGTGGTTAAGGGCCTTAAGGCTATGGTCAACGACAATGGTTCTGATTGTTTTGTCAACCTACCAACCATCTAGGATATCAAAGCCTCCTTTCAGTTCTCATCTTTAGTACTTACAAGAGAATGTTGGTACTAATTACTAAACTTAAAATCATCCTTTAAATTTCTGAAGATTGAGAGGAATTCTGCACAACGGTTATGAGAAGTCCACATGGGATATGGAGAGCTTCCTACCTTGTTGTTTCTTTAACTCGATTCACTTTAGAATGACCATCACTGTTATCTATAACGGGCATGAATAAGTTCATGCTAATGCTTGTCAGATATTGAACCACTGGTTCTTTTAACGGCTGTTTTTATTACATCAAGCAATTCGGTAATAATGGGAGCCTGAGTTTCCCTATAGACTGACCGGAAAAAAAAAAAAGGGACTCGGAGTTGAAATAGCGATGAAATTAGCTATAGGAGAGATGAGAAATAGTTTGAAAGAGTTGGTCATGGTGACTTGATACTGTGAAAGACTATATGTATGCTTATGGTATGTTTTGGTTTCAATTCTTTTGTAATGTTACCAACTTTAACTCACTTTTACTTATTAGATACTTTTTATCCTTTGATTGTCGTTCTTTCTGAATGTTTGTCATCATAGAGATTAATGCATGTTAGACATCTTTTCGCCCGTTTTGCAATACAAATGGTTCTCTAACAGAAATTTTTTTGTTTGCATCAGTACAAAAGCAAGGAAGGCTTATCTTGTTCTCACATGCGGTCCACCTTCCATACAAACGTCCCTCCCAAAAGGCAAAGGTGAAGATGGGGAGTTGTGCAGTGATGATAGCGATGAGAGCGGTGATGATGATGAAAGTCAAACGGTAAGCTGCCATCAAAATCCCTCTTCAAACACGCCATATCTTTTTTGGAAGACATTAGTATAAGGTCCGCATGATACACAGTAAATTAGAAGATTGAAAACTGTTTTGATGCAATTGTTTTCCTCAATATGTTTGGTCGGGAATCGATATACAAATAGGTTATACATGAGTAGACCCAAAATTTCATATGATAGTATTAGCGCTGCTATTTGAACATACGGCGGGACATAATGGTGGACATAATGCCAACAGGGGGGATAGCGGCCAGCACTCAGCGCATCGGCCATCGCACAGAGTGCTGGCCGATGACTGCCACATCAGTATTTTGTCTGTGGTTGTGTCCTATGTATGTTCAAACAGCATTTCCCTAAAGTATTGCTGCTTTGATGCTATCCAGCAAAAGAGTAGGTTTCTGAATGCATTAATGCTGAAAAACCTTAAAGAAGAATTCACAAAACCGGGGTCTTTTTTCTCTCTTATTCGTCCCATGAGGAGATTTGGTTACTTAGTAAGTGTTTCTATGTTTTTGGCTACGAGAGGGCTTACTTTTAGCCACCAAGGTAGGTTTGCCTACCCGCTAACTGGCCTTTTCGGTTTCGTGGCGTGGCCCTCTCATGCCAAGTTACCTGGCATTCGGTTGAAATTCTTTTGTCGATCTTCCCTAAAGTTGACCCCATCTTGATGGGATAAAGACTTGGATGATGATGATCCTATTTGCTTCTTTCCGCTATGAGAGTGATCTCTTAAGTTTTTTTTTGGTGCAGTCTTTGTGAAGTTATGAATGCATATGCGTATTTGGTTTTTTCTACTCTTAATAGCAACAAATAAACTGATCTATGGAGAGGGTGGCATGAATATCAAACTACAAGAACCGCTAAAGCCGTGATTTTTTTTTTCCCCGCAAATTTTATGCAGGTTTGCGTTTATGAGAGAAACCGGCCGAGGAAAAAATTGAAAGTAACCAAGAAAGGGAAGGGAAGAGGATGGGTGCTGAAGAAGAAGGAACAGATGAGGAGAAAAGGGCATGATGTACGCCCCGACACTAAATACACAGCGCGCAAACGGAAGGCACACTTTTGACAACTGTGCTATGAGCAATATGAGTTTCTTTTGTTCGGGGGTAGCACTGGCTTTTATAGGCGCCGGACCTCGGAGGATCCGAAATGTGAAAGCCAAAGCTGAATCACAACCGTCCATTACACTCAGACCACAACCGTGAACCACACTCAGCCCCCAACGGCTGTGGCTTCCACCTCTCTTTAACCTGAGGTTATAACCTCGGAGAATCCGCGCTCGTTTTAATAACATATGTTTTGTTTTATTTTTTAATATATGAGTAATTAACTGCTATACTACTTGGGCGTATTGTTGCGGGTGTTGCTTCTAATTAGATGCATACATTTTGATCCCGATAATTTATCGTGTGCGCTCTAAATTTGTGTGATTAATGCCGTAATTGGGTTCAAACAATCGAAATAATCTTGTGAAATTGATGCGGTGATCTCGAATTGGATGATGGTTGAGCTATCATTGATTCTTTCGGAGCCAACGAGGTAAATTTCATGGCAGCTCTCTCTCGTGCTAAGTTTTCTTGTCAAGTTTCAACATCGATCTTAGGGGGCGGCTGCAATTATTGGTTTTTGAGACTTAATTAGAGTAGCTCCAAAATAGGGCAGGCCTAATAACTAAAGAGAGATGCAATTCAGCTGGAAGGTTTTAAAATCGCTTTGGTCTGCTTATGCATACATTGTGATAGACCTCTTCTAAAACTATTGGAGGCTTTTTAATTTAAATTTGATTATTTAATTCTGCTGAAGGTAATGGTCTTATGAGGATTCTTAATGTTGCTGCATTTGCTGTTTCTGGATATTCATCGACCGAAGGCAGAAATTGCAAGCCTTTTAATCCCCTTTTAGGAGAGACATATGAGGCTGACTATCCAGATAAAGGCCTCCGTTTTTTTTCAGAAAAGGTTTGCAAAACTATGAATTCTTATAGTTATTAATTTTCTGTTCTTTCTTGGCATCAAGATATCTACTTTTTACTTTTATTTTTGTCCTGAAATTTTGATAAAGTGAGTAGATTCTATAATCTGTAAGTGAAAGCAATTAGCTGGAAGTTTCTGCCTCCAGTAGCGCTCGAATAACAATTATGAATTTTTTTTTATTTCGAATAATTTATGCTTTTTAATAACGTATGCATGTTATTTGTTTCGATGAAATGGCTTCAAATTCAATTTTGTAATAGAAGGATGCTGTTTATTTTATGAACTATGGGAATTTGATAATGTTTTCGTAGAGCTTATTAGGACAACATTCTAAATTCCACCCAAATCCATCAATTTGTAGATGTTCTACTCGGGACATCTTTTACTGGAAATCAGTTGGATGCTTGCCCTCCCTCAATGGAACAATCGCCTTTTGCCGTGGTCAAGACCTAGTTCTTCCTTTTCTTTGACTTGTACCAGCTAAATCCACACCTTGACATGGATGCCTACTTAGTCTTTTCTTAGGATGTAAAACATTTAAGGGGTTCTTTATCCAAAGAAGATGGAACTTGTCCTATTCCTTCTAAATTCCTGTTTATTATAATTAAGGCTGTGTTCGGTTAGCGTAATTGCAGTTCAGTATTTCAGTTGTAACTACAACTTGCATTTTTTTTACACCTGTTTGGTTTGTTATCATGGTGGTACAGTTGTAGTTTTGACTTACATTAAGCTCCCCTGGCTGTACTTTTCAACTGTAGCAGTTGATATTCCAGACTGATCACTTGGTTAAACTACTGCAAAAGGCTAATGACAATAGAGTTAGGTACACAATCTACAACTACACCAGAGCCAAACAAGAAATTTGGAAATACTCCTTTTCATCCATCAGCAAATCGAACAAATGTAGCTCAAACTACAGTCAGTAGTTGGAAGTTGGAACTACATTGGCTACAATGTAGAGTAGTTCCAACTACAGACAACCAAACACATCCTTAAGTGAAAAATTGTTTCACTTGTTACAAATATTTGCTCACAGGTTCTATTGTATCAAGTATTGCTGACATAGGTGAGGATCCCTTTTTACTTGCGTAATAATGTTGAGATGTAATTATATGTTGTGTTACAGAGGTGAATGGGTGGTAAAACATGGAAACCAATTTTGAGAAAGTCTTTAGCAGATTTTTATTTTTTTTTAGTTTTTACCCATTTTCCTGTGTGTGGTTAGGTTTATCAAATTAATTGGAGAATATATCCTAGCAGAATACGTTGGGACTTAAAGGTGAATGACCATCATATGAATGCTGGATGGAAGTTGCATGGACTTGGCTGGCTTGGCTTATTAGTTATATTCATGGTTTGAAATTTCGGTTGAAATTCTAAAATTTTGTCGAATTTCGGTTTCGGTCAAAACAAAAGGGGTTCGAAACTCGGACCCTTTCCGATTTCGGCAAAGTTTCAGGATTTCGGAGTAATTATGGAAATTTTGTTTGTAAAAATTTCCATAATTATCGTGGGGGCCCACAGGAACAGCGTGTTGTCCTCCGGTTTTGTGTCCACTTCCCCGAAGTTTCAGTATTTCATAATTATTTCGTTTTTTTCGATGAGATTCCGACCGAAAGCGTGGGGGCCTAGCGAAGCCTAGTGTTGTCCCCTGATTTCGGTGTCCATTTCGGTGAAATTTATCATTTGAGGGCTTTTAGGCAAGTTCGATTGAAATCAATCCACATATTTCGTGAAACTTGTGGGCTAGTTTCGGTGGGCTTGGGGCTAGTTTTGACCTATTTCGTCTGAAGCCATCTTGATTTTGTCGAAGCCTCCAAATTTCGCCGGACTTTTTCGAAATCTGCATGATTTTACCCGACGTTGCCGGAATTGCCAGATTTTAAAGATTTTAAAATCGCTAGTGGGTTTCAGCAACCAGTTGCACGCTGCCACATCAATCGGGCCGGCGAAATCGGGACAAACCTTTGGACTGAATAGCATTTCTCATAACTAAAACCCAAGTTCGGCCCAAAAATTG
Organism: Chamaelirium japonicum; assembly: GCA_947650365.1. Classification (NCBI taxonomy): domain Eukaryota; kingdom Viridiplantae; phylum Streptophyta; class Magnoliopsida; order Liliales; family Melanthiaceae; genus Chamaelirium; species Chamaelirium japonicum. The sequence goes on along the minus strand of CANTAL010000435.1, from coordinate 28,936 downwards.
ATCCAGCCCGGAAATCCAAGCTGAGCCCGGCCCTAGTAGCCTCTACAGCTAGCCAGCAGTCTTGGTAGGGGTATGCATATGTTTGAGACCAACTTATTTAGGCAAAACCCAAACCTATCCCACCTTGTTCGGTTTTGGGGTTTTCAATCCGATCCATACCGAACTAACTAAGATTGGAATCCAATCCAATTAAAGTCGGTTTGGATTAGATGGTCGGTTTGGGATTTGGCCCATATGCTTATTGAGATTTTTTTTTTCTTTTATTATGTCCTAATCTTAACTTTATAAATAATAATTGTTGTCAAATCAATAGACCTAAATAAAATTTTAAATTGGTTTTGAGTAATCCTACAGTACTGCAAAAGTTGTTGATAGCAAAGGTATATGGGGACATGGTATATTTAATAAAATATAATATGTATATACTGATATAGGTTCGGTTCAGCTTAGATCGGTTTAACATTTTCAAATTCTTCAACCGATCCAATCATGTTAGTTTTTTAAAAACCCAATGCAATCCGATTCATTGAGTGAGTCAAAACCGATCAAAACCGATCGGTTTGGTCGGTTTGATTTGGATCCTGCACGTCACAAATCCCCTGTCCACCCCGAGGCTTCAGGAATGCAGATGTTATTTAATCAATTTTAGCCGCATGGGACAAGGAGAATATCGTAGTGCAAATAGTGATCAATAATTTATCAATTTTAGCATGGTGGTACTAGGAGAATAATGCGGTGGTACTAGGAGTTGTCGCAGCCATCCGTCCCGATCATGCCGATAGGTATACATACTGACAAGACACTTCATACGGCAACTACTTATTGTGTGGTGGAAATAAGTACCACGTCTCTGGTCATAAGAAGAAGTCCATATTTAGGTCCTGGTACCACTCACAAAAGGATCAATGTATGTTGGAGGTTTTTAATAGTCCGCCGGCCTTTTCTCATTAGGGTTAACGGGTTCAGAAACCTCCTGGGCCCCACTATTCCAAGAATAGCACAATACCCCCTAGTTGTCTAACTACTAAATTTCTTTTCTTTTCGTAATTTCAGTCTGATACAAAACCAATGTTTTAAAAACCGGACCGAAAGGCGAACCGAAAAGACATCCGATTTGGTCCAAATCGGTTCAAACAGTTGGTTCAATCATTTGAACCACATAAAAATAGATTTTTTAAAATAGATATTTGCTAAATTCTTCAATCAAAAGTTTGATTACTGGGCTAACAAACAAACCGGTTTATTGAAAGACCGAACCGAAACATGTTCTGGTTCCGGTCCAATCCAGTAGAACAGTTCGGTCCGATCCGCTTATCAAAACACTGATCAAAACTGAACTGAAGAGGGCAAAATATATTTTTTTTGAACCACATAAAAACAGGTTTTTTAAAATAAATATTTACTAAATTCTTCAATCAAAAGTTTGATTACTGGACTTACGAACAAACCGGTTTATTCAAAGACCGAACCGAAACATGTTCTGGTTTCCGGTCCAATCCGGTCGAACCGTTCGGTCCGATCCGCTTATCAAAACACTGATCAAAACTGAACTGAAGAGGGCAAAATATAAATTTTTTAACGATGAGGGGCTAAGTGATTTTGGACTAAACTTCAGGGGATAACGTGTAATTTTCCCTTTTAAAAAAGAGAATTTTATTCGCATCCCAAAAATATGTAATTAACCCCCGTTTCCTCTCCATTTCTAAATAACTTACTCAAACATATTTGAATACCTACCCTTGTCTTTGTACCCCACATCAGTCACAGCCCCTTCGGTCTCCCTTTCTCTCATTTTCATTGACTTCTATGCTGTTAGGTTGTTCGATCATCGGTGCACCGACGCTCATCGACCCGATCTGGCCCAATCGTTGGCCGCACTCCGCCTGACCAGTGCTCCATCGCCTGGCGCCTCGATCGTGACTAATCGTTAGCCAATCGTTGAATGCCCGTCACCGACGCCACCCCCCATCACTCCGATCCGGCCCGATCGTTGGCCGTCCAACGCTGCCAGTGCGAGAACCCAACCCCCTAGCCTCTCTCTCTCTCTCTCTCTATCTCTCTCTCTCTCTCTCTCTCTCTCTCTCTCTCTCTCTCTCTCTCTCTCTTCTCTCTTTCTCTGTGTGTGTATGTGTGTGTGGGTGGGTGTGTGGGTGCCTACCATCACTACGATAGCCACCTAGGCACAATCTCAGGAGATTATGGGAGATCCTCTAGAGGGTCCTTTAATCCGCGTCTCCACGTTACTTCATGCGAGAACTCTGGAGGGGTTGCACAAAACAGAGATCTTTACAAGGTTTCGGGTTTCTTGAGAGGTCGAGTGGTTTTGCCTTTGCTTTTGTCCCTTCCGTGCTTCGCGCTTCCTTGGTTAAGGGGTTTTCGGCGTCATTTGCTCGATCTTCGCATCTCCATCGGCTCTTGCTAGACCTCAGCCTCCTTAATCGTCGGTTCGCATCGTCGATCTTGCTTCTGGCATTGGCGTTGGCATTGGTGTTGGCTTTGGCTTTGGTCTGGCTCTGGCTTTTGCTATGTTTTAGCGCTTGCGCTTTGAATGTAGATGGGAGGCTTGCGGTGGTTTAGTTCTTTCAGACTTCGCATCATATCGGTTAGAACATGTGTTGTTTTTTCTCGTGATCATCATAGTTCCTTGGCTTTGGCACGTGCGTTGTTTTGGCGCAGGCTTTACCGGTGCTTTGCTTTTAGGGATGACAACGATGCGGTTTCAGTGCAGTTTTGGGTAAAACTGAAACCGCACCGCAACACCGAACCGCCACCCCAAAACCGCACTGCAACGGTGTATTGTTATGTAAAACTGAAAGGTTTATGACTATAATGGCCTAAATGGTGCGGTTTTGGTCAAAACCGAAACCACACCTCTACATCGAAAACCGAAACTGCACCGCATTGCACCGTGATGGTTTAAAATTTTGCCAAACCAAAAACGCACCATCCTGTGCGGTTTACCACGGTTTTCGGTTTTAAACCGCATTGCTACCATCCCTGTTTGCTTTGACTTTCTCACTTTGGATTTGACATTTGCTTTGGCTTTGATCTTCTCCTTGAACGACGATGGCGACGTCTTCGAGACTTCTTTATTATTCCGGCTTCCTCTTTTTGGGAATGGAACTTTTGCAACGACGATTGTGGCGTCGGCTTTGGCCAAAGCCAGCGCCGCCGGACCTGGAGGAGTCTAGGAATGCCCCGTTGAAGTTGAGCTTGAGGTACCCATGAACTGGTGGCTCCCACTTCACATAAAGGGGGTAAGAGATGGTGGAGCTGGAATTTGCCCCCAAATGGTTGGAGCCCAAGGCCTGATGGAAACCCGCCGCCTCGGCGAGAATTCGATTCCACGTGGAAGAAGGGAGTTCAACTTGCAAATCAAAGGCTTCCCGATTCCGCGACTTCCAAATGTACCAGACTACTAGCAAACAAAGAGACGTAGGGTGATGTTTGTTTTGTCCCCGGCCGACATCAAGAAGTTGGCAGAAATAACGGTCGAATTCCGAGATAGTCGAGGGTAGAGGAGAAGAAGAAATAGAGGAGGCAAGGAGAGCCCAGAGGGCACGAGAAGGACACAAGAAAAACAAGTGATCCATAGTCTCTGAGGCGCATCCACAACGTGGGCAATCAGCCGTTGAGAGAATGCCGATACGTGTGAGGTGAGCACGAGTAGGCAGTTGGCCATGAATGACCTTCCACATAAAACCTTTGATCCCAGGGTCTGAGGTAGTAGCCCACATGACTATGATATGTTGAAAAGAAAGGGTTCCTCGCATTTTAGCTGTGGAAGAATTATTCTAGGGGCCATGGGATGAACCTAAGGTGGATGCCTGAGATTCACCCTAAGGCCATCCAACGACCCCTATGGAAACCTAGCCCCTAGCCCTTCGTACTCAAACCCAGCAACCAAATGAGAGAAGGGTCCTAGTGTCATTCACCTGTCGGGTTAAATGGATCTGATGTATCAGGCACACACTATCGTACGGTACACCTTAATGTTGATTGTGGCGTGCATGACAGTGTGTAATGCCCGGATGAACTTGATGCAAGCCATTAGCACAGACGACACTACATGCGTCCGAAGAAGTGTGCAATCGAAGTGATTTGAATTCACTCATCCATGTGGGATTCACTCGTTAGAGAGAGAATGAGAGATAGTACTAATGATGTTTCTAATTAACATCAAATGATCATTAAATACCATTTAATGCTTATTTATTATTTTTATAATGGATTTTTAATATGATTTATAAGAAAGGCGTGTCACAACACAAGAGATAGGGCTCCATTTTAGTATTATACTATTAGATTGTTGTGTTATGTCAGGTGGATTTTATTTTTATTGTAGGTGTTAAAAGAGATTTAAATAGAGTAATGCTCTATAGCCAACTCGTTTGCCAACTTTTGTTACCAACTCCACGTGATGTGGAGTGCTGGCGCGCCCTTATTGCTTGGAATATTTTTGTAGGGGTCATCGGATGAGCCCCAAGTTGGCAACCCAAAAGTTCGCAAACTAGTTAGCTATCTAGCATTTCCCATTTAAATGGGATTGAGCCGCATTAACACATAGTATAAGAAATGTGGCACTTCAAATGAGCTTCATATGTCACAACATGAAAGAAAAAGGATCCATTTCAGTATAGATAATAGTAAAAAAACCCAAGCAATGCCCGAATAAACTTGATGCACACCATTGGCACTGACAAATCACTGCCATCCGAAGAAGTGTGCAATTTGAAGTGAGGATGATTCACTTGTTTAAGATAGATAATAGTGCTAAATTTTTTAATTAACATCAAATGACCATTAAATGCCATTGAATGAATATTTATCATCTTTATAGAAAGATTTTAATAGAATTTAAGTGAGCTGCGTGAGAGAATAATTAAGGATCTTCAAGAGGTCTGTCACACCACCGGAGAGAAGGATCAATTTCAGAATTACACTAATAAAAAACCCGAGCAATGCACTGTTCACTTGTTAGAGAGAGGGATAGTACTAATGATTTTCTTAATTAATTAACATCAAATAGTGATTTAATGACATTGAATGTATGCTTATCATCTTTATAGAAGGTTTTTTATATGATTTATGAGAGAGAAAGTTGTGTTCATACTGAAGAATTCTAGCTCCCCAAAAAAGATCCACATGTCACAAAACAGGGGAGAGGCTTCCATTTTAGTATTATATATATACACTATTAGCTATTAGGATTTTTTTTAGTACAAAAGGTATACTATGAAAATTACAAAATTACCCCTACACAGCAGGATTAACTCTTCACATATCACACTATACTGATCCTCACATTTGAAAACGGAGAGGGGGAAAAAGCATAAAAAATCTTAGGATTATTGACATGTCCTTTGAGATTAACCATCATTCATTTATCCAAAAATCTTAGGAGGTGATGGTTTAAACGTTATTTGTGAGCCGTCCGTTGAGGGCATCATGCGACTGCTGTGGACGGGCCATGGTTTCTCATGATGATAAAAAAAAAATTCAAAGAAACGGTACCCCCGAAAAGTTCAAAAATGGACCCTCTTTCTAACCGTAATCACAAAATCTTTCATAAAACCAGATTAGATATCAAGAGCATATAGATGAACTAAATAAACAACAAAATATAAATGATACTCATTGGGAAACCAGATTAGAGATGCGTTGGATGCTGCCCTAAGAACAAAGTTCTTCCCGCGTGCATGTGAATCGGATCCTTCGAACCAAGGTAAAAAGTATGGTTTGTAGTTTCAGTTACGGTCTACCCACGAAGGATCGGTTCTTGGTTTCGGTTTCTTTTATAATTAAAAAAATTTAATAATCTAAAAAAATTAAAAGTAATTTAAAATAATTACACTCTATATTGGTTTTGTTTTGTTTTTTAAAGGCTTTTGCTTTACCTAGATTTTTTTTTTTCAAAAAGCTGAAAAATCTTGATTTTGAATTTTGGCTAAGTCTGGAGGAAAAAAAGATTCTTGTGAAAGAAATTTTTCAGAGATTCAAAATATTTTACCAGACTTTCGAGTTTTTAAGTTGATTTTATACTTGTAGATTTTCTGAGATTTTTCCGATCTAACATACTTAGGTTTTAGTTCCACTAAACTTTCTTTTTTAGCAAAAAATAATCTTTGTATAGAAACTAAAAATTTACATTTTGATCCCGTTAGATTTTGATTTTTTTGATATTTTTATTAAATCAAATTTGAAGGTATTTACTTATTTACATAAAATAATTAAAAGTAAATGAAGAACATAAAGATCATTTAGTTAAATATTTTTTATGTAAATATGGCTGCCAAGCTAGAGGGTTCTGGGACCGATTCGAAATGGCCGAAATGGGTCGGTTTTCTGAGTGTCGAGTTCCAAATCCCAAAACCTGGAGGGTTTCGGGACCGATTCCAACCAAAACCGATCTAAAACGGCCAAAACGGATCAGTTTCGACCAAACTCAAAGCCCTACTAAAAAGACCCTCACGAGCTTTCTCATCGATCTCTGGGACATACTCGTTCGGGAAACACAAGAAACTGGTTGATGTGTGCCATCGGATCCTTTAAACCCAAGGTACAACAAACCTCAAGAGCTTTTTCCCCGGTCTCTGGGATGACTCAATCGAGGTACATATGAAACATTTTATGTGAGGGCCAGTAAAACTCAGAACTTAAAACAATGAGGGAAAAGAAAAGAGGAAAACTCCGCAGAGGAAAAAGGCTTGATAGAAGACGAAACCCAAGATCACTCGTTTGATAAAGCATAGTCAGGTTAGGCTCTATAAAGGGAATTAGTTCTACTATTCTTGTCTTAGCTCTACTTATCCCTCACATCAATAATGACCCTAAATCTAAAGGTTTGAGATTTTGGATGGGTTCAAATGCGGGCGAAGCAAAATACAAGCCCGTTCGAGCTTTTGGAAATAATGTTAAAAAATATGCATGATTCAATTGATTCGTCCCTAATTCAGGTTTGATTCAGCCTTGTTAGATACCCTCACACCTCAAAACCCGGGTTGTAAGGGGAGGTCCACAGCGGGTATATTAAGCGGGTGATGGGTGCCTCCCTTACCGATGTGGGACTATCCGTTAACATCCCCCCTCACGCGGAGCACGCGTGGCAAGGCATGATCGGTGGGGAGCACCCGGAGCGGGAGCAGGAGCAGGAGACGGGCTAGCTCTGATACCATGTTAGATACCCTCACACCTCAAAACCCGGGTTGTAAGGGAAGGTCCACAGCGGGTATATTAAGCGGGTGATGGGTGCCTCCCTTACCGATGTGGGACTATCCGTTAACAAGCCTTTTCGGATTCAATTAAGGCTTTGCTTTGGCCAACTTTGTTTTTGATTCAACTATAGAACATTTTATTATGGATCGGGAGTGATGAATAAAGAAATATCCAATAGAATCTGAATAAGGGGTTGCATGATTGGCACAAACGTCACATATCAGGAAAATTTCATAATATGCCAACAAGGACCCTAACTATTGTATAGTTAATAATGTTTGGGAATACAGAGAGTTCAATTACAAGACGAGCAGATCAACGATAAGGATGGTAAGGTTGATCTATGGCAAAACCAGGATAGGACAAGCCGACAAGGGACTAACACATCAAACGAAGCGCAGTAGTTGCAACGATTGAGGACAAACTAATGAAAAACATATTTGAGACAATATGGGCATCTGCAGTTGAGAACGAAGTTACCAAGTCGGAAGTTGGAAAAAAAATCGACTAGGGGAGAAGTCGGAAAAAGTCAGGAAAAAGTCGAGAAAAAAACGGTGTAAGTTTTTAAAAAATATTTAAAGATGTTCAAATATTTTTTTTTTTAGCAGTATATGACGGGATTAAAGCGTAGTTAATCGGGATTAAAATGTGAAGATCAGGAGTTTTTAAAAGAATTGTGACTTTTTCAAAAAATCGAGAAGTCGTGTAGTAAACGCCACAACCATAAGTGGCATTTTATACACGTTTTTTTTCCAAAAAATGTCCGACATAGGTACAATATATGCAAGAAAAGGAAGAATCCCAAAATGGGGCCTAATAGAAAGAAAGCACTATGCTGAAATTTTGGTACAATAGTCATTTTTCCCTGAACAAACTTTCCCTTTATTAGGACAGAATCAAAGATAGAAAGTACTGTAATATGACTTGCACTAGTGTCAGACTACCATAATGCTTTCGTGGTGATAAAGAAGACAAAAACTTTGGACCAAGTTGTTTTACCTCGATCTTGTATATGCAAATTTTTGCGTCAGAAGAGGAAGCTGCTATGACACCTGGAACTTTTGGGCACCAGTGAACATCAAAATTCCAATTATTGCTGGCCGGCAGTTCACATACAATCTGTGTGTAACACAAAAACATAATAATTAATAGCAGATCCAGCAATTCTGGTGATGCCATAGTAAAGGATTGCATTACACTAAAATGCTCATTACCTTCCTTCTAAAGGTATCCCAGCAAATAGTTCGATTATCCTTCCCACAAGTAAGCAAAAAAGAACTGTCATCGGGGCTCCAAGTCATCGCGATCACACCTGAGACACAATACATGATTCTTAAACTACAATTGTCTAGTTTTCTTTTTCCTATCGTGCCTCTTGAGCTGTTTTGCGCACGTAGAAATTCGTGTGGGGGAACAAAAAAAGCTAATCGGGAGAAATATATGAAATATATGTAAGCAATGGGAATATGAAATATATGTTTTACCAAGAAAGACGAATCTTAATGAAATAAATAAATGTAGCACAGTGAGGTGGTTGGGGCAGCTGAAGGGAGTTTCTTCAAAACGGGTGTACAGTCAAAATGACAACTAGCATCACATACCTTGCAAGAGCATAAGATGATAACGGGCCTTCAAAAACACCATTTTAGTAGGGGCAACCATAGTCATGTTAACTTTTCATCATTTCTTACTTTTGCTTAGTTCAAAATTTGATTACTTTTGCTTACTTTTCATGTTTTGGAGATTATCATCCATAATCCCAAAAAAAATTGTGAAGATTAAAGCATGCATGTAGGTGATTGATAAGCAGAAATCAAGTCCTGGAAGAAAATTATGGAAGCTTGAGAAGGTTAGAAACAAATAAAATCATCATAAAATGAGATGACGTGAAGATTCAAAGTATGCATGTTCATTATTGTGGTAAACATCACTCTGATGGCCTCGAGGAACAAGATTCTTACTAAGGCGAACTTGTTGCGGAGGCACCATCCCCAAGCTTCGGACGCTCTCTGCACCTTCTGCAACACGGAGGAGGAGACCTCATCACATCTGTTACTCGGGTGCCCCTTCGCTCGGCAGCTGTGGGACCATTTCGAAGGCAAGGCCGGTATTTCCTCGCACCCGCTTTCTCTTCGAGGTTTTTGGAGCTCCTGGAGGAGGAGGAGAGTCCCGCTGGGAATCAGAAAACCTTGGGATGTGTTGGTCATGGCAATCGTGTGGGTGATCTGGCTTGAGAGGAATAATCGGATCTTCAATGCTACTTCGGCCGGGTAGGAGAATCTACGTAGGTCGGTTGCTTCTCTTTTCAGGACTTGGATTATTCCTTGGCGTGACAAGTTAGGGGAGGAAGCCTCCTTATTTTGTAACAACATTCTATCTTGAGTTTTAATTGGTTCTGGTTGGGGTCCGCCAAACCCTCCCTCCCGCAGGAGGGGTTCTCAAAAAAAAAAAATTATTGTGGTAAATAGAAATCAGGTCCGGTAAGAAAATAATGGAATTTTGGGAAAAGTTAGAACCAATAAGATCATCGGAAAATGTGACAAATAACATATTTATTTCTATAGAACCAAAGGCGAAAGACAAAATATACAACTTTGTTTGAGTGAGATGACACATGGCCTTGCAAACACCAAGTTAGCTATATATTATTTAGCACCCAACCTTAGACTAACACATTCAAGAACAGATCAAAACATAGCCTGATGGACAGAAACAAGACTTCATTAGTGATGGCAAACCTTTTGTATGTCCCACTAAATCCCACAAAGGTAATTTAGGATTCCTCGAGTCCCAAGCCTGAGAAGAAAGATTGAAGTGAGCAACTTAACCTGCGTATGTGAGAAAATTCAACTACATTTCTAAGAAATGGTTGTGATGATAAGTAATTAAATAAAATAATACTCTCGGAGACGGCCATTTGTCATCATCAGATGAAATAATAAGTTGGTCGAAATTATCAGGATTCCATTGCAAACAAGAACACCTCCCATAGGAAGAACGTCTGCTTCTATTAGAAAAACTGCTAAAATAGCATAAAACAAATCACGATCATGGTAAGGATAGAAAAGTATATTGGAATGATGGATGGACCAAAAGCACATCCGAGTAACGAGTATCTTGCCTTAAAAGTTAAAACTGGTTTTAGCTCCCTCAAGTCCCAGACGACTGAAAGATAGGAAATACAATTATAATTTGTTCAAAAAAAGCAAATGAACTATTTTTGTATAATATCAATATTGCACAAAAGAAAAATTAACAAAGAAAGGATGTTAATTTCCTAACCCATCATCCCATTGTAAGAAGTGGATGCTAAAATATCTCTCGATTTGGGCCTCCATGATAATGAAAAGACTTCAGTCTGAGCACCGGAGCCATCACTCAGTATTAAGAATTGACAAAGTTAAATTTCTGATAAAGCACAAAAACTATGATTGCCCACTAGAACTATGAATGACTAATAAAATATAAGAAGTTGTTTCTCCAAGTAGTTGCTCCAGTGGCAAGGAAACCCTCTACCATTGAGAAGTTTTTGTTCAAATTCAACAGCGTAGCAAGTACGTTTTGGCGTTTGTTAAGATTCAAAATAATCATGGAGTTCTGTTATGTGTAGCTATTGTTAAATTCATAGATTATGATGCAGCACGATCGTGGCGACACCGCAGGGGAGGGGATGGAAAGGTGAAGGAGGTTGACGGCCTCGCACCGACGGTAATCCGACCTCACGCCGGTGAACCTCACGCTCTCCGATCCTCTCTCAGGAACGCAATACGAAACTTCTCACAGAAATTAAAGCAAATAGTTGCCATTTTTTTTCATTCATCATTCAATGCTTACAATAGGGGGCATCATGGCCTCTAAATAAATAAAAAAGACTCTAACAGATAAGATCATAAGAGATAAGCTCATACAATTTAACAGAATAACAAGAAATAAAAATTTTCTAAAATAAAGAGATAAAAATGATAACCACTGATGAGATAAAGATCTCACCTAATTAACTTCCTAATCTATCATATATCTATCTTTAAAATTACACATAAATAAAGATAACTACTGTCAAATTTAAAAAACCTAAATCTATCCAAATCTTTCCTAAAAAATATTTTAAAAACTATCATATTTAATAAATCCGAAAATAACCTATTTTCGGATTAAAATAATAATTTCTGAATAAAATAATTATTTTATTCCGAATTTCATATTTTATTCTAAAAATACTATTTTCAAGAAATTTAAATTCGAAAATGATTATATTATTCTTATTCAAGTCTCAAGATGCGTGCAAGCCTCAAAACACATGCTGATAGTACAAAAAATCAAAATATTTTGCAAAATATCGCGGATTAGTGAAAACCCGATTCGAAATAGGCCCTGCAGTATCGAGCAGTTCAGAAATGCATAAATATCACGAAATTTTGTGATTTATCGCACGAAACAGACGGCGCCCGAAATATCGCGGTATTTCGACCGACAGCAGGGGCCCATCTCACGTGGGGCTGCTGTGAGACGACACGTTATCGCTATATTTCGCGAAATATTGCGCGAAATATTGCTCAATTAATTCAGCAGATAGCGGGGGCCACCTCACGTGGGACGGCTGGATTTGACAGCTCAGATTGCAAAAAGGCCGGTGAAATTTCGCGATATATTGCACGAAATTTCGTTCCGCTCGATAAATCTCGACCGACGGCTGGGTCCCGCTACACGTGGGCAACCAAAAGAGACGACCAGCTATGGCGTCTTTCGTGAAATTTCGCACGGAATTTCGAAAAACTGTGACATTTGGCTGTAAAGAATCTCCCTTTCGGTGGAAAGACCCGAAATTTTCGCCAAATGTCAGTTTCAGAGCGGCATTTCGTGCGAGATTTCCAGGTTTTTGTTTATTTAAGCCCGAATCCCTTTCAAGAGTCACAGTTTCACACCACAGCCGAAATAGGCTTGCTCCCTCTCTCTCTCTCTCCTCTCCCTTTTTGCTCACAGGCTCTCTTTGGGACAACATTTGGTTATTTTGGTCTCTCTTCCTCTCTCTCTCTCTCTCTCTCTCTCTCTCTCTCTCTCTCTCTTGTCTCACTCTTTGCTTCCTGTATTTCGGTTCGAAATTTTTCGGTTGGAATTTTTTGGGACAACACTTGGGACATTTTTTGGGTTGGGTGACTTGGGTCGAAATCTTTCACTTTTTTTTAGTGAAGCTTTTTTTTAGTGGTGCTTCGCTAACTTTTAAGACATTTTTTGTAGTGGAGCTTTTTTTTAGTTGAGCTATTTATGGTGCCTAAGTGCTAACTTTTAAATTCCAAGATTAGTGATGCTAATGCTATTATGGTTTTAACTTTTAAGGTTTTTTTTTAGTGGAGCTTTTTTTTAGTGGTGCTTCGCTAACTTTTAAGTTTTAACTTTTAAGACATTTTTTTTAGTGGAGCATTTTTTTAGTTGAGCTATTTATGGTGCTAAGTGCTAACTTTTAAATCCCAATAATAGTGGTGCTATGCTATTATGGTTTTAACTTTTAAGGCTTTTTCTTTAGTGGAGCTTTTTTTAGTGGTGCTTCACTAACTTTTAACATTTGGGAATTTTTTTTAGTAGAGCTTTTTTTTAGTTGAGCTATTTATGGTGCTAAGTGTTAACTTTTTAGTGGAGCTATTTATGGACTATGGTTTTAACTTTTAAGGCTAATTTTAGTGGTGCTAATGCTATTTATGGTGCTAATGCTATTTGGTGTGAAAATTCTCACTCTTATCCTATCTCTTCTCTTCTCTCTTGTTTTTCGGTGCTAATTTTTTCGATATTAAATTTTCGGTGTGAATTATTTTGGTGTGAAATTGATTCGGTGTGAAATTTTTCTGGACAAACGGACACCAAAACACATTGTCTTCCGCTCGAAAATTGTCATAAGTTCCACACGGAGATGTTGGTATAATATTTTTGTATTTAAGCTATTTATGTGCCACTTCTCTCTCGCTTCTCACTCATCTTACTTATTTCGCTTCTCACTCCCTTTTGTTTTGGCTGTGCAAAGATGTAAAGGGTTGTGATAGCTTGACAGGAGAGTGCAAAAGCTTGAGTCGCAACTCGCAAGACATCTTATAACAAATGTATGTCTTATTTACTTACTTTATAGATAAACAATTTTAAAGTGAACTTCCATATTGGTAAATTATATTAGATAAAATCCTAAATATTCGATAAAATCTTAAAATGATTATTAATTAAATATTTAAGGGCTAAAATTAATATATAAATCAAAGAAATACTATCATGATAGAATCATAGAAACGACTTCTTTTAGAACACATCTTGCACATAGGTTTCTCGATAGAAACGATTGTAAGTTTTCCACTGAATATTCCATTGATTGACGGTGTCTAAGAAAAGTTGTCTAAGAAAGCTTGGAATTTAAGAGAGCCTAGTGTTCCTCCACCGATCTGTAGCTGATCTGGCTGTCACGCCTTAGAATATTCAATTGGATATCAGAAGTCTAATATATCTTGATACCTTATTGCACATACACTCGTAGCATCCCCGTAATTATCTACAAAATTCTTTTCAAGACTCTAGTAAGGAAAGCTCGGCACATACACTTCTGATGTGTGTCTAGTTTGTAGTCCCCATAATCTAGAGATTTTATAGTCCTCATAATATATATATATATATATATATATATATATATATATATATATATATATATATATAGAGAGAGAGAGAGAAATGATAAAATGCGGCGTTCGGTGCGTGCGGTGTCGCACCACAGCCGTCTGATGCACCGCTGCATGCATCGCACGCACCGCAGCGGTGTATCAGATGGTAGCGATGCGACACCGCATGCACCGCACGCCGCATCCTAACACGCCTCTCTCTCTCTCTCTCTCTCTCTATATATATATATATATATATATATATATATATATATATAGAGAGAGAGAGAGAGAGAGAGAGATAGAGAAATGCTATAGTGCGGCATGCGGTAAGTGCGACATCGCATCGCTGCCGTCTGAATTGATCAAACGATGTCCGTCCGATCGGAATTGATCAAACTGCACACAGAAATCCTGCTCCAGATCAAACCCGTGCCACATTTGATGGTTCGTTTGATTCCATCCGTTGGATCGATGGAATCAAATGGACCAAAAAAATTTCGTTGTTACTATAGCGGCTACAGTAACAGTGAATTTAGTTTGGTCCGTTCGATTCCAATCGATCCAACGGATTGGACGATTGTTGTGTCCAGGTGATTTCCAAACGTTGGATCGGATGGATCGTGCGGTTTAAAAGATTTTCACTGTTACTGTAGCAGCAAGAAAATCATTTTGGTCCGTTTGATTCCCATCGATCCAACGGATGGGAATCGTCCCTAACTAACGGATGGGAAACTGTTGGATAGATGGGAATCGAACGGCTCAAAACAACTTTCGTTGTTACTGTAGCCGCTACAGTAACAGCTAAAATTTTTTGGTCCGTTCGATTCCATCGATCCAACGGATAGAATCGAACGAACCATCAAATGCGGCACGGGTTTGATCCGGAGCGGGATTTCTGTGTGCCGTTTGATCAATTCCGATTGGACGGACACCGTTTCGCAGCTCATTTTCTCCGTCGTTGTGCATAGCACAACCTAACAAACACACACACACACACACAAATATCTATATAATATTTCACTAGGAATGGATAAAGAGAGCCGTTTGATACAAACATAAGTGACGGTTAGAAAATCAAAGGACAAGATCTTTTAGCATTGGGTAGTTATGCAATATCATTGCCCTCAACAATATAACAATGTGTTAACCATCCTGATCAAAATGTGTTAACACCGTCCTAATCATAGCCATCCGTGCCCCGATCGGTGAATCGCATTCAACGACGGCCACCGCTGTGATCATATGCCACATCAAATCGGCCATCGAAAGAGAACTGTGATCATATGCCACATGGCCTGACCTTCTCACCCGATCCCTGATCTATCTCTCTCTCTCTCTCTCTCTCTCTCTCAATCTCTCCCCACGATCCCTCTACTTCTCTCTCAATCTCTCCACGATCCCGATCTCTCTCCAAGATCCCGATCCCTCTGCATCGCACGCTCTCTATTTCTCTCTCTCCCTCTCCAGGAGCTTCTCACCTGATCCACGATCGACACGTCCCTCTCTCTCTCTCTCCACGATCCGGAGAAGAGAAGGGGGAGACCGGAGGAGAGGAAGACCCCTGCAACTGCCGCCTGCAGCCAGTAATAACCGGCTATTCCCAACAAAAACCCATCAGATCTCCTACTTACCCTTTCCTCCCCCTCCTCTCTCGATCCCGATCCAAAGCCCGCTGTTGCCGAGCCGACCACCACGGATATCTAGCGTCCTGCCGGCTTACACGAGGAGCTGGGCTTCAAGGAGCTGAAGGGGATGGTCGCCTACATGCACGGTTGGGATCGCACTGGCCACCCCGTCTGTTACAATAGTTTTTTATTTCTCCTCTCTCTCTCTCTCTGTGTGTGTGTGTGTGTGTGTGTGTGTGTGTGTGTGTGTGTGTGTGTGTGTGTTTCAGGCTGATCGAGAGATGAAGGTCGACCTCCGGATCTCTAAGAAAACACAGGCGAGCACCTCGAGCAGGTTAATCCACCCATTCCCGGTCGGCGAGCGACGATGGGCACCCTGAATTCCAATCAGATTACTGGTGGCGGTGGTCGCCAAAGGTTTGGGCCCAATTACAGGTGGTCGTCAGAGGTTTGGTCCTAATTGCAAGTGATCGCTGGAGGACCGATGCAGGTATTCCCACCTGTTTTTTTTTCCTTCTTTCAATTGCTGCTGGTTATTTGATTTTTTTTTTATTATTGTTGTTTTGGCTTTAAAGGTAGAGATTAGAGAAGGAGGAGAAGAGTTAGGGAGAGAAAAATGGAGGCGAGTGATAGAGATGGAGGAAGGGAAGAGAATTGGTTCTTTGTCTGTTCTTTTTTTCCCTATCTCTGCCCTCACTAGCGGTCGGTCCCTCGCTTTCTGCCCTCACTGGTTGTCCGGCATCCTATTAGTTGATTGAAATGCTTTAACGTAGGGCTTTGAGAGAGATGTTGTTTTTGAATTGCTATTCAAGAATCTGATGGGTATGTTTCATCAAGCATAACCTGCTATGTTTTTTTTTCTCATTTCCGGGTATCTGTGGTTCATCGAGCCCCCTTCGTCGGTGCTCGGATTCGAAGACAGGGCGAGAAGGTGACGTGAGGCAGGGTTTGAGCGGGCACATAGGCGGTCATCAGGGAGTCGAGCGCACAGTCTTAACGACAGGCTAAAGAGGTGGTAGGAGATGCGGAGCGAGGGGCCGGAGTTGAAGGCGTTGCAAACTTACAGTGGGTCTCCCGTGCTTCGCTGACGGAGGCTGAATAGGAAGGGTAATATAAGGATGCTGATGGGGATCTTGCCCCGCATGAGTGGTCCCTGATCACTGATTTTATTTGGTGATCAAGGATCTCTGAGTGTTATAGGCATCATCAACTCAATCTCTGCTTGGATATTAGGAAATGTATTTGCAGCCAAAGGCACCATCAGCTCTATCTCTTCTTGGAGATCATGTGTAGCTTAATACTGTGCCAAGAATAACAAAATCATTATTTTTTCAAAGAAAAGACTTTCAATAGATCAGCTTATAAACATATAAGCTTATGAATGTTGGTCTTCATCTTTCTTACTAAAGGAATGCACTAAAACCAAGTATTTTGATTGTCCGTAAGAAAAAAAAGGAAACCTCAGCGATGTATCTCCTGTAGCATCTCATTTTATTTAATTTTTCTTTTATTACAGTGAATAAATGAGATGGACATTACAGTTAGCAGGTGATGAATAATATTCACATCTTTGTCCAAATTGCAAAAACCCATCATTCTTGCTCTCTCGAATCCAACTCCATAATCCGAGTGCACACCGAGGAAGCATACACCTGGAGTAAGGTAAAGAAATTTCTTATACGACAGTTTTTCATTGTTTTCATACCTTTGCATTGTATAAAGAGAAGACTTTGTCCATTGTTTTCATAACCTTGCACTGCATCTACTTCTTTGCATTTAACTTTTTGATAGATTTAATTTCAGCTTGGAAAGGTCTTAGTTGGCATTCTATTTTGTGATTTTTTAGCATGTGCTGTGATGATTAAGTTTGAACTTGACCAAATTTCAGAGTTCCACTCGATTCCAGTTTTATATTCCCTTGAAAGACAGCACATGAGCATGTCCTGGTAAGAGTCCTTTCTTCTTTGGACAATTACTTTGACCAAATTTTGTGCTAACATTTTGATGTATCCAACATTCTCAAATATTTACAGTACTAAACCTCAAGCAATAGGAGTTGTTGATCCTATCTTATATGGATCTACTGTTGTTCTAGATGTAGACGTTAATATGCATAATAACATTTTAAGTTTATCTATGGACGTACATAAAAAAACACTATCACCCTGAAGCTTCTCTCTTCCATCTTCTTATCTGTTTCTTCATCTTCTCATAAATTTTTTTTTTCAACCCGGTACTGAGAATGTCACCTCTTCGAGTGCAAGCCCGATAAGTCTCTTTCTCACTTTGTTTCATTAGTATATGTTTTTTAAAGTAGGGAATGCTTTGCATGGTTTAACCCTATACCACATATCCCTCCCAAGACCACATATCAGTTATTTAAAAAAAAAAAGTTTGTAACAATGTGTTTTTCATTTATGTTTGTTGCTTAAAGTAGAGAAAGGTTTACATCATTTACTTTCCAACTTTTTGATTTGATCTATACTTTTCGAGTCGCTGGGTTTTTCGAGGTATTTCATTTGAAAGAACTACAGATCAGGTATGAAATTTTTGTCCTTTGGATTGATTTTTTATGATCATATAGCAACACTGCAGTCATTGGATGAGATTTGTCGCACCCTCTTTCTCTCTCTCTATTTTGTCTCTCTCTTCTCTCTTAGCAGCTGGGAAGCCTTGGGAGAAACCATTATAACCTACCTCATTGCCTTATGAGTATTATGCGGTTCAGCATTGATACATCAAATGAATGAGCCATGGTAAGTTATGGCCAAGCACTTGCATGTAAATATAGTTTATAAATGAGTTGGTGTGTGCTGTCATATGACAATTGTACAACGTTTCCTACCTTAATGTATATACTAAAAGCATATCATTTCATAAAGTGAGTTGTAGTACACAGTATTGGTTCAATTAATCTAATGCTAAATAATACTCCAACAGTGAATCTCTGGAATTCAAATGCAAACAATTGGATGTGTGTGTGTTCCTTTAGGCAAGTTTGCATTAATCAACAAAGCTCAATCAGACTTTGCCACCATCCATGACCATGTTAAGTTTCAAATTTTCTTCCATAACACTTGCTACTCTTTGCACTAGATACGCCCGCTTCTTCTGCTGAAATTTTTTTAAATCTATCTACCACAACAGCCAACCCTAGCTTTACCACTATCTATGGTACTGCAAACCCCGAAACATGATGTTGTGCTCTTCTTTGCCGTGTTCCTCTTTTTTTATATTGATATCCCCCATTAACGACCATCAATTAGGACATATAAATGGATAGTCTTGGAGGGATCTTATGACCAAACTAACCTTTATTAGCTCACTCGAACCATTTAGCACCTTATTTGGGGGTAATTTAATTTTTTTCAGATCAGCCATTTAATATGATGGTTATGACAACAAACTATTACTCATTGTGAAACATTGTTGGTTTATTTTTAATTTTTATGTCTGGTGGCTAAAATTTGACGAAAGGGGTGAACATGTAGATAAAGTATAGTTTAGGGGGTCACGTTGTTCAAAAACATACCTGAGGGACCAATGCGAAATTAGGTGAATAGTTCAGTGGTTTTGTTTGTAATTTATTCTTTAATAATTTAAGGGTAAATGGGCATGTTGATCGAATGTGGGTGCCTCAAAATAAATTTTGCAGTCCCGCCGAAAGTGTTTTGTTGCCGAAGGTAACCGCAGATGAATTTTGTGTATGCCTATTATGGGCGAGTGAACAAGCAGCGAGCGAGCGAGCAACAAGCGACGAGTGAGTTGACTTTGTTCTGGATTTTTCCCCTTTTCTCGATTTACTCACCCTCCACTATCTAGGTTTTTTTGGGGTAATGTGTATAAGGTTCCTAGCAAAGAGATCATCTTACGCACTTGATCTTGGACAATTAAAAGAAAAAAAATCACATTGTAAGCATATAAACAATGCTATGTTGTAATCATGCTATCATATATCTATGTTAGATTTACTAAATAATCTTTGATAATAATGCTCCGACAATGAAGATAAATAACCTTCAAATTCTGCGTCCGTTCGTTATCTTTGTTGATGTATTTTTTTTGGTTTGTTTGATTAATCAGTAATGCAAACATATCACAATGTAATGCAAATGATAGACTTCTCTTCGGAGTTGGAGAGTACGCTCTTCAAGGTTGGACACAAGAGGGCATCAGGTAGGATGATTTGGAGCAAGGTGGTCGGGTGATGGAATTCCTTAATCCGAAAGATATTTATTACTTTTTTTTTTTTTTTTTCATTTATTGCCCTTTCTATTTGTTAGATTAAGAGGATTAAGATATCAAACACGATGAAGTATTTTGGGTGCTCTCCTTTACTTCTTTTCGATTGAGAAATTCATGCAACTCTCTAATAAGTTCTAATGTGGGAGCAAACATGAGAGCAATTTATATATATTCCTGTGCAATTACTAATATGGAAGCAAAAATTGTAAGTTCATCCACATCCTGTGCAATTGCTAATGTGTAGTGAAGGGACTTTACGGCAATGATCGGAGTTGCAAGTTCACCCACTCGGCACATTCGTCAGCAATTGAAATCAGAAGTTCACCCACCTCAGCTCTGTTGTTTAATTGAAAAGTATTAAATCCTAAGACATGTTATTCATTTTGAATATATATAGCACAACTTGGTATTCATTTTGAATGTATATAGAACAAGTATCTTTGTTATTCATTTTAGTTTATTAATCAATATAACATCTGCTTGATTGAATTTTAAAGGCAGGTTCTTTGTTTCGTGTTTTGAAATTTTTGGTGCAAGCCTAATAATCAATTTGAATCTTTTTTAGTTCCTACAATTTAATTTGCAACTACTTAGTCTCCTCAACAAATTAAGGTGTATGTGGGGCAGGGTTGATTGGATTTAGATTAAGGTGTATGTGGTGCAGGGTTGATTGAATTTAGATTAAGGTGTATGTGGTGCAGGGTTGATTTGACTTTAAGTTTTTCCTCTAAGATGAATGCAGTTCCTCAAATTAGACGCCTTGCTTGCTACGTAGGTTGTCCAGACTCCTTCCAAGTTCAAGAGTGTAACCAAGATAGGTCTCCTATAAACCAACTGGCCTTCTAGGTCTCATGTGAAACTCATGTCACAGAATTCAGCACCAATTCATGATAGTTGGCATCAATTGACAACTGGTTGTAATATTCTGTTGCATCCTGTTAGTCATTATTTATCAAAGTTATGCTCCATAAACAAAACCCATTTTGAAAAAAAACTAAGCTAAAGAGGTATCATTATTTATCAAAGTTGTGCAACTTCATATCTTTTTTTTTTAAAAAAAAACTAAGGCAAGGAGGTACTGAATCGCACTCTACCGCAACCATCTCCGACGATGAATTACACTTCACTTCAGCCCTACCGACATACATCCATGGGCGAGATGAATCAAAATCGACCATGACCGTAGATTTTTGGCGATGGAGGAGATCAGCTCGGTTCTCATACTCATCCAGTGCTTGCAAAATATTTTGGCAATTTATTTTTTTTACAGATTTCTGGCGATGTGGGCGATCACTGTCGTTAAGAGGTCTCTCTCTCCCTCTTCCTTTGGTGTTGAATCTCACAATGTTTGCAAAAAAAAATTTTAAATTTGGCTGGTGATGAGCACTGCTATTTATTGCATAATGTGAATATGAATCATATTCAGCACTCCAATGCACACATGAGCGGCTTGAGTGTGATTTATCGGTGGGGTCCATCTGCATCGAACGCCTGTGTTCATACAACACACATCATTAGATTCATATATCCACCTTACAATATTTTATTTCCCATTCAAATGGAAACATAGCTAAAAAACACTTAACCCTCATGTAGTCTATTTTGTTCCAAATCATTCACTAAAGTTTGAATTGTTAGCACATTACCCCCTATTCTCAACTACTTAATTTCCTCATTTGGTAATTTTTATCCAATTAAAATTGAATTGAAGGGGCACAAAATGTAGTTTTTTTAACTATAGGGGGATTAAGTGTTTTAGACCTAAACTTCAGGTGGACAAAGTTTAATTTACCTAAAAATATTTGTTGTAGGGATTTTGCTGAAGAAGTTAAGTGAGGCATATGGGCCGTTGATGTAACACCACATTCAATCCAAAATCGATATATGTTGAACAATAGCAGTCTAAAAGTAGTGCAAGACATACTTCGAGTCTTTGGAGTCGGGACTCAGATGTTCAGCAATTGACAATGTGTACCTCGCAACTTAATATTGGTGTTCCAGTCAAATATGGGTGTTGCTGAATGGATTTTGCTGCCCCCACCGAATATGAATATCCCCCATTGTAAATCTTTTGCTGCCGAAGAGTGCCGCAATTGCCGCCGAAGGCAGTCATCCGAGTGATGACATGTTCGGGCTTTACCTGAAGTTTCTTATCGCCGAAGGCCGTTGTTGCAGTTTCAAATGTGGGTAGAACTCACAAAATATTATCAAATGTCTCAAAATATAATCACCGCTCACGAAATATTGTCATCACTCTCGAAATATTACTATCACATTTGAAATATTGTTATCTCCCTCGAAATATTATCTCCGATCTTAAAATATTTTGTTGCCACCTTCAAAATATTGTTATCTTTCTTAAAATATTGTCCCCTTCCTTAAAATGTTTTGTCTCCCTCGAAATCTTTTGTGTGCATTTCCAAAGCTGCACAAGGCGACCACGAAATATTACCGTCTTTCTCAAAATATTGTCACCGCTCACGAAATATTATTATCACCCTCAAAATATTGTTCTTTCCCTCAAAATATTATTCCCGCCTTCGAAATCTTTTGCGTGCCGACAGGCACGGGCATTACTAGTATATATATATATATATATATATATATATATATATATATATATATATGCTATAATGCGGCATGCGATAAGTGCGGCACCGCACCGCAGCCGTCTGATGCACTGTTGCGTGCATGCGATGCACGCAGCGCGTGCATCAGACGGCTGCGGTGCAGTGCCACGCGTACCGCATGCCGCATTATAGCATGCCCCTATATATATATATATATATATATATATATATATATATATATATATATATATATATATATATATATATATATATATATATATATATATATATATATATATATATATATATATATATATATATATATATATATATATATATATATATATATATATATATATATATATATGAGGAATGGGACGCTGCCTATCAAAGCAGCGTTTTTTGTTGCTTTGATACATTGTTTGACCATCCTAGAAGTTTTGGAATTTGATGAAATTTGGTGAGGGTGTTGTCTAGGGTAAGATGATCATCATCACAAATTTTCATCAAATTCCAAAACTTCTAAGAGGGTCAAATGGCACCCTCACCAAATTTCATCAAATTCCAAAACTTCTAGGATGGTCAAATAATGTATCAAAGCAGCAAAAAACGCTGCTTTGATAGGCAGCATCCCATTCCTCTATATATATATATATATATATATATATATATATATATATATATATATATATATATATATATATATATATATATATATATATATATATATATATATATATATATATATATATATATATATATATAGAGAGAGAGAGAGAGAGAGAGAGAGAGAGAGAGAGAGAGAGAGAAATGCTATGGTGCGGCATGCGGTGCGTGCGGCACTGCACCGCAACCGTCTGATGCACTGCTGCGTGCATGTGATGCACGCAGCGCGTGCATCAAACGGCTGCGGTGCAGTGCCGCATGCACCGCATGCCGCAGCATAGCATGCCCCTATATATATATGGATAACTCTTCTATGAGATAACTTTGAGAAACCTATCTAGATGTTTTAGAATTTGATGAAAATTGGTGAGCATGCTCTCTATGGCAAGTTGATCATCCTAAAAAAAAATAATCAAATTCTAAAACCTCTAGAGGCATCAAATACACAATTCAAATTATTGGTTTTAATGGACGGTCGATAAATTTTTTAACATTTGATGCCCTTATAGATTCTAGAATTTGATGGTTTTTTGTGAGGATGATCAACATGCCATAGAGAGCATGCTCACCAATTTTCATCAAATTCTTAAACCTCTAGATAGGATTCTCAAAGTTATCTCATATATCTCATATCTCACATTTGGTGCCCTTAAAGGTTTCAGAATTTGTTGATTTTTTGTGAGGATGATCACTATGGCAAGTTGATCATCCTCTCAAAAAATCAACAAAAGCTGAAACTTCTAAGGGTGCCAAATGTTAAAAGATTTTCTGAACCGTCTATTTGAATTGTTAATTTGAATAACACATTTGACGCACTTATAAGTTTCAAAATTTGTTGATTTTTTGTGAGGATGATCAACTTGCCATGTTGATCATCCTCACAAAAAATCAGCAAATTCGGAAACCTCTATCTACCGATTGAATCAAGTTGTAAGCGGGTTGTAAATTTACCTCCCATTTTGGGTTGTCAACGGATCATAGTCCTATATATATATATATATATATATATATATATATATATATATATATATATATATATATATATATATATATATATATATATATAGAGAGAGAGAGAGAGAGAGAGAGAGAGAGAGAGAGAGAAAGGAATGTTACAATGAGCTTTGAGCTGCCAGAGGGGAAAGTGAGCTGTGCTCACTTTGACCCCCCTATAAGTTTTAGAATTTGATGAAATTTGGTAAGGGTGTAGTCTAGGGTAAGATGATCGTCCTCACCAATTTTTATCAAATCCCAAAACTTCTAGGGGGGGTCAAATGGTCGAAGCAAAATCTGCAGATTTTAACAGTGAATATGGACGACAAATTTTTCTTCGACCATTTGATGACCCTAGAAGTTTTGGAATTTGATAAAAATTGGTGAGGATGATCATCTTATCCTAAAAAACACCTTTGGCATGGCACGCATGCCCGTACCGATTGGCACGAAGCGGGCACCTTTGTCGCGACCAATCCCCCTGACCAATACCCCCCCGTCCCCCCCGACGCACCCCCCTCCTCCTCCCTAGAGAGATAGAGAGATTGGGGGAAGAAAAAGATAAAGAGATCGAGGGAAGAGAGACGGAGTTGAGGATGGCAATTTTGGACCTGACACGACAGACCTGAGATGAAATTAGTGAGTGCAGGTATTGGTTTAACGGGTTCGAGTAGACACGACTAACCTGTTTAGTAAACGGGTCGGGTCCGGGTTTTGTCTCCGACCCGTTTTACCCGTTTAAGACCCATTTAAAATTCAATTGGTCAGGTCGGATGGGCATGTATAGGTGAAATCGGACGAATGTGATTCGATACATGAAATAAGGAGAAGAGAGATGGTTTCAGATGGGCATGCATAGGGGAAATCGAACAACTGCGATTGGGTGTATGAAATAAGGAGAAGAGAGAGACCGATCGAAGAGAGAGAGAGGATGAGAGAGAGATTGTTTGGATGGGCATGCAAGGGTGAAATCAGACGGCTGCGATTGGATGCATAAAATAAGGAGAAAAGACAGATGGTTCGGATGGGCATATATCTGTGAAATTGGATGGTTACGATTGGGTCCATGAAATAAGGATAAGAGAGAGAGAGGGAGAGAGTAAAGAAGCTGAGAGAGAGATGGTTTGGATGGGCATGCACGGGTGAAATTGGACGACTGCGATTGGGTGCATAAAATAAGAAGAAGAGAGAGATGGTTCGGATGGGCATGCATAGGTGAAATCGAACGGCTGCGATTTGGGATATGAAATAAGGAGAACAGAGAGATGGTTCAGATGGGCATAAAATCGAACGGCTATGATTGGGTGTATAAAATAAGGAGAAGAGAGAAAGAGCGGATGAGAGAGAGAGAGAGAGAGAGAGAGAGAGAGAAACTTCCGGGTGAGAGAGTGAGAGAACGGATAAGAGAGTAAGAGATGGTTCGGATAGGCATGAATGGATAAAATCAGACGACTGCGATTAGGTGCGTGAAATAAAGAGAAGTGAGAGATGATTCGAATGGGCATGCATAGGAAATCGAAAGGCTATGATTGGGTGCATGAAATAAGGAGGACAGAGAGATGGTTCGAATGTGCAATTATGGGGAAGGAGTTCCGATGGGTATGCATGGGTGTAATCGGATGGTAGCGATTGGGAGCATGAAATAAGGAGAAGAGAAAGATGGTTGGGATTGGCATGCATGGGTGAAATCGGACTGTCACGATTAGGTGCATGAAATAAAGATAAGAGAGAGAGAAATAAGAGAGTTGAGAGGATAAGAAAGAGAGATGGTTCGGATGGGCATGCATGGGTGAAATCGGACGGCTGCGATTGGGTGCATGAAATAAGGAGAAGAGAGAGATGGTTCGGATGGGCATGCATGGGTGAAATCGGATGGCTGCGATTGGGTGCGTGAAATAAAAAGGAGAGAGAGATGATTCGGATGGGCATGCATGGAAAATTGGACGGCTACGATTGGGTGCATAAAATAAGGAGAAAAGAGAGATGGTTCGGATGGGCAATTATGGAAGAGGGGTGCAATTATGGGGGAGGGGAGACCATGCATAGGTGACAACCCTAGGAAATTAGCTATTGGTAGGAAAAATGCGTGAACGATAGGTTTAATTCCTAATGTGTCCTAAATTTTTTACATAAAAGCCCTCCAAAAAATTATAGAGTTTTATTTGTTTACAATATGGTCCTTCATTCATTTATTTCTTCTACTCCCCAATCTCACCCCTCCATCTTAACTCCATTCAATCTCATACGTTCTCCCTACCCAAATGATTCCCACTAAACCTTACATCATCATACTCATTTTAATCTTAGTATTTATGTATATAGTTGGACGGACTTAAATGTCTATGTATATACACAAAGAGAGAGAGAGGATACGGGGTATAGGATGGCGGCCTATTTCGATGAAATGAGCAGTCACTCATTTGAAACCCTTAGGAGTCTTAGAATGTGTTGATTTTTTGTGAGCATTAGCATCTTATCTTAGATAGAACACCCACAAAAAATCAGTATATTCTAAAACTTTTAGGATCATTAAATGTTATATTTCAGATTAACGATTACAACGGACGTTTGATAAAACTTCTAACATTTGATAAAACTTCTAACATTTGATGTCCCTAAGAGTTTTAGAATGTACTGATTTTTTGTGGGTATACTGTCTAAGATAAGGTACTTATGCACACAAAAAATTAGCACATTCTAAAACTCCTAAGGGCTTTAAATGGGTAACTACCCATTTCGTCGAAATAGGCTGGCAACTCATTTCCCGTTTCCTCTCTCTCTCTCTCTCTCTCTCTCTCTCTCTCTATATATATATATATATATATATATATATATATATATATATATATATATATATATATATATATATATATATATATATATATATATATATATATATATATATATATATATATATATATATATAGAGAGAGAGAGAGAGAGAGAGGGTTGTTACAGTGAGCTGTGGGCTGCCGGGGGGGAAAGTGAGCTGCGGGTATTTTGACCCCCCAAGAAGTTATGGAATTAGATGAAATTTGGTGAGGTTGTTGCCTAGGATAAGATGATCATCCTCACCATTTTTATTAAATTCCAAAACTTCTAGGGGGGTCAAATGGTCGAAGCAATTTCTGTCGTCCGTAGTCACCGTTAAAATTGCTTCGACCATTTGACCCCCCCTATAATTTTTGGAATTTGATGAAAATTGGTGAGGATGATCATCTTATCCTAGGCAACCACCTCACCAAATTTCATCAAATTTTATAACTTCTTGGGGGGTCAAAATACCCGCAGCTCACTTTCCCCCCCCGGCAGCCCACAGGCTCACTGTAACAGCCCTCTCTCTCTCTCTCTCTTTCTCTCTCTCTCTCTCTCTCTATATATATATATATATATATATATATATATATATATATATATATATATATATATATATATATATATATATATATATATATATATATATATAGAGAGAGAGAGAGAGAGAGAGAGAGGAATGGGATGCTGCCTATCAAAGCAGCGTTTTTTGCTGCTTTGATATATTGTTTGACCATCGTAGAAATTTTGGAATTTGATGAAATTTGGTGAGGGTGTTGTCTAGGGTAAGATGATCATCCTCACAAATTTTCATCAATTCCAAAACTTTTAGAGAGGGTCAAATGGTCGAAACAAAATCTGCAGATTTTAACGGTGACTGCAGATTTTGCAGATTTTGCTTCAACCATTTGACCCTCTTAGAAGTTTTGGAATTTGATAAAAATTTGGTGAGGATGATCATCTACCCTAGACAACACCCTCATCAAATTTCATTAATTCCAAAACTTCTAGGATGGTAAAACAATTATCAAAGCAGCAAAAAACTCTGCTTTGATAGACAGCATCCATTCTCAAGGTCATATATATCTATATATATATATATATATATATATATATATATATATATATATATATATATATATATATATATATATATATATATATATATATATATATATATATTAGACTGTGTGTGTGTTGTGTGTATGGTGATTGTGTAGTGTGTATATATATATATAGTAAGTTTATATATAGTCTATATATATATATTTATATATATATATAGAGTATATACATATATATATATAGATATATAGTAGAGTATGTCGTGTGTGTATATGTGTGTGTATGAGTAGTAGTAGTGTATGAGTGTGTGTGTGTGTGTGTAATATACGTGAGTAGTATAGATATTTATATATATAGTGTCTATATAGATACATAATATATATACATACATATATATATATATATATATATATATAGATATATATATATACATATCATAGTGATACATATATAGTACTGTATAGTAATACATATAGTATATATAGTATATAGTACATACATATATATATATATATATATATACTTACAATATATATATATAGTATATATATAAGTATAGTATAGATATAGTAGTATATATTATATATAATAGTATATATATATATATATATATATATATATATATATACATATATATATATATATATACATATACATATATATATATACATATAAATTAATATTATATATATACATATATAATATATATATATATATATATATATATATATATACATATACATATATTATATATATATATATACATATATATATATATATATATATATATATATATATATATTTATATATATATATATACATATATATATATATACACATATACATATATATATATATATACATATACATATATGTTATATATATATATATATATATATATATATATATATATATATATATATATATATATATATATATACATATATATATATATATATATATATATATATATATATATATATATATATATATTATATACATATATATGTATATATATATATATGTATATATATATATATGTATATGTATATATATATATGTATATGTATATATATTTATATATATGTATATATATATAACACGCGATCTA
>CANTAL010000434.1:112500-117880 GCA_947650365.1 Chamaelirium japonicum | reverse complement strand
AGCACAAACTTTTGTTACATTATATATGAATATATGAGACAATCTTCTTATTTATTTTTCATGTAGTTTATTCAATTAAAATTATGTTAATGCGAATGAACCATAACTATGTAGACCTATTCCTAATAGATTGATCCCAAAATAGCATATCCAAATTATAAGAAATCCTATAGAAGCTACAAGTGCCGAATTCATATCTTGTAAACTTTGATTTGTTTTAGTATGCGAATAAATCGCGAATATGGTCCAAGTAATAAATGCCCAAGTTTCCTTGGGGTCCCAATTCCAATAAGATCCCCATGTCTCATTAGCCCATACTGCTCCAGAAATAATGCCTATGGTTAAAAGGGTAAATCCTAAACTAATGACACGATAACTCCAATAATCCAAACGCCGAGTCAATTGATATTTGTAATAATTTTGAAATGAAAAAAAAGAAGTGTTTTTTAAAACACTTCTTTTCTCATTCAAGTATTTGATCTCGCCAAAGAAAAATTTCTTAATTAAGAAATTTTTTCTTTTCAAAAAAATATCGATGTTTTTTTGAAATGTAATGACTAGAAGAGCGACTGATAATAATGATCCGCATAAAAGAGCTGCATAGCTCAATAACATCATACTTACGTGCATCATTAACCACTGAGATTGTAGAGCAGGTACTAATATTGCAGATGGATGCATTTTGGTTGAAAGACCCGACGTGGCGAAACCTTGGGTAAAAATAGCACTTGGTGCGGTTATTGCGCTTAAATAATTTTTTTGGTTCCGTATCTTAATCTTAGAAATCATATAAATAATGGAAAAACCCCATGAAAGGAAAATTAATGACTCGTATAAATTACTTAATGGGAAATGTCCCGAATAAATCCAACGAATAACTAATAATCCTGTTATAGAAAAAAGGGTAGCTATCATCCCCTTTTCCGACGAATCGCGTAATCCTACGATTTTGTGGACTAATAAGGTCATCAAATGAATTGTAATCACCATTAAAATAATCGAAAAAGAAATATGAGTTAATATATGTTCGAAAGTCACAAATATCATAAAAGGAGCCCCATTACATAATTTAAATTGGAAATTAAATACATTATAGGATCCATTATGTCCCTTTTAGGAGATGCCGCCACTCGGACTCGAACCGAGATGCTCTAGCACTGCTTCCTAAGAGCAGCGTGTCTACCGATTTCACCATGGCGGCTTACTTTAAATAATAATAAATAATAGTTACTTCATCTCGAGTCGTCGAGATTCAAGGATTCAATCTAGTTTAGGAAACTTTAGAATCGACGACTAAAGCTCATTTAAATTTTTTAATTAATTGAATATGTGAATGTTAAATAACCCTTAGTTAGTATTACCGTAGGATTCAGTTTTAACAATCAACTTTCGCGTACTAGAAACTGGGTTCTCCCAGAACGGTTGGAACTCGATAGTTTTGTTCTCAGTCGAGGTATAGAACTCAAAATTGTCCTTTTTTCTATGTTTTTTTTGAATCTATGAAATAAACAAAATAAAATAAATCGAATTTACTATGTATCACAATTTCATCACTAAATTAAAGGAATTTTTCTAACTATTTTGATACCTTAGTATGATTAAGTATTAATACTATTCGTTAGTGCCCATAATTTTTATGATAACATTTCCTAAATCCAATTAAGTTTTGGGCTAGACAGATAAGAAAATAAGAAAAGAGTTTCAATCTCTATCAATTCACTTTTCCTACTAGGAAAAGTGAATTGATAGAGATTGAAACAATAATCATCTCACAAATTAACATTAACTATAAAATATACTATATAGGGTGTAAAACTAAAAATAATAATAATACTTATAGAATAGACTTATAGAATATAAGTAGAATAGAAGCCAATAGGCGGAAGAATTCTTATTTTACATACCATGACAGCTAGTTCTAACTAATATTGAGGAGTTCAATACATTAGTTAATGTGAATCATTCGTCTTGAATTAAAAAAAAAAGTTTAAGCCCTTCCTGGTATGTCGATTCAGATCATT
Source organism: Chamaelirium japonicum (assembly GCA_947650365.1). Classification (NCBI taxonomy): domain Eukaryota; kingdom Viridiplantae; phylum Streptophyta; class Magnoliopsida; order Liliales; family Melanthiaceae; genus Chamaelirium; species Chamaelirium japonicum. The sequence continues at coordinate 115,859 of CANTAL010000434.1, read as the reverse complement.
CCAAGACTTTATTACTTGTTTGTCGCACAAAAAAACTTTTCGAGTGCCCGGTGGAAACCGATTTAGCCAAAGAAAGGGCTTTTACTGCAGTTAAATATCCCTTCTTCTTCCAAATATTTTTACGAATACGTTTTTTTGACATAGAAGTACGTTTTTTTGGAACCACCATTCAAAAAGTAGTACTCATTTTTATCGTTGTATGTGAAAGACATGTATTGTTCAAAATAGATCATTCTTTTTAGTCATTATCCATACTTATCCCGCGGATAATAAATTTCATAACATAACATACAAAATACAAACAAGAATACAAATATATATATATGTATATATATATATATATATATATATATATATATAAGTGCCCATCGTATATCACCGATATGTGGATAAAAAAAATAGAAGAGACTCTGATTTTAAAAAGTAAAATCCTTTTTTTTTTTTCTATTAATTGATTAATGATTAAGTTCAGAGTGCCGTGCCATCCCTATAATTTAAATTCTAATTAAATTAGAATTAGTAGTTAATCTCTTAAACAAGACATTCTATTACCCAAGAAAGATAACTCTAGCCAATTTTGAATTTCAGTTCTATACGAAGTAAGGAATATCATAGCATAGTATTTGCAAAAAACATAAGTTTTCCTTATTGGACTCAAATCAATCAGTTCCAAAATGGGTTAGATAATTACTAAAAAAAAAAAAAAATGAATTAGAATAACTTTAGAATAACTAAGGTCCCCTTTATTGATTCAAAATATTGATGGATACTATGACACATATTCCAATTAAGCGCCGTTTTTGGTATAACAGTTTTTCTTACTATATAGTATGGTTATAAATCCTTAGAATATGATAGTAGTAGTATAGTATCATGACGAAAAATTTCATATTCTGTAATATTATTTTTATAAATATATTTTTTTTTTATGGAACATACATATCAATATGCATGGATAATACCCTTTCTTCCACTTACAGTTACTATGTCAATAGGATTTGGACTTTTGCTTATTCCTACAGCAACGAAAAATATTCGTCGTATGTGGGCTTTTATTAGTGTTTTAATGCTAAGTATAATTATGGTGTTTTCGGCTAATCTGTCTATTCAGCAAATAAATGGAGGTTTTATTTATCAATATCTATGGTCTTGGACCATCAATAATGATTTTTCGTTAGAGTTTGGATACTTGATCGATCCACTTACTTCGATTATGTCAATACTAATTACTACTGCGGGGATTATGGTTCTTATTTATAGTGACAATTATATGTCTCACGATCAAGGATATTTGAGATTTTTTGCTTATATGAGTTTTTCCAATACTTCTATGTTGGGATTAGTTACTAGTTCCAATTTGATACAAATTTATATTTTTTGGGAACTGGTGGGAATGTGTTCGTATTTATTAATAGGTTTTTGGTTTACACGCCCGATTGCAGCAAGTGCTTGCCAAAAAGCTTTTGTAACGAATCGTGTAGGGGATTTTGGTTTATTATTAGGAATCTTAGGTTTTTATTGGATAACAGGCAGTTTCGAATTTCGGGATTTGTTCAAAATAGTTAAAAACTTGATCCAGAATAATGAGGTCAATTCTTTATTTGATACTACGTGTGGCTCTTTATTGTTTGTCGGCGCAATTGCTAAATCTGCACAATTTCCCCTTCACGTATGGTTACCTGATGCCATGGAGGGACCCACCCCCATTTCGGCTCTTATACACGCAGCTACCATGGTAGCTGCGGGAATTTTCCTTGTAGCTCGGCTTCTTCCTCTTTTCATGGTCATACCTTACATAATGAATCTCCTTTCTTTAATAGGCGTAATAACAGTACTATTAGGAGCCACTTTAGCTCTTGCTCAAGGAGACATTAAAAAAAGTTTAGCCTATTCTACAATGTCTCAATTGGGTTATATTATGTTAGCTCTAGGTATAGGTTCTTATCGAGCTGCTTTATTCCATTTGATCACCCATGCCTATTCTAAAGCTTTATTGTTTTTGGGATCCGGATCTATTATTCATTCAATGGAACCTATTGTTGGATATTCACCGGATAAAAGTCAAAATATGGTCCTTATGGGCGGTTTAACAAGATATGTTCCAATTACAAGAATTACTTTTTTATTTGGTACACTTTCTCTTTGTGGGATTCCACCTCTTGCTTGTTTTTGGTCAAAAGATGAAATTCTTAATGATAGTTGGTTGTATTCACCAATTTTCGCAATAATAGCTTGTTTCACAACAGGATTAACCGCATTTTATATGTTTCGGATGTATTTACTTATTTTTGATGGACATTTTCGTGTTAATTTTAAAAATTACAGTAGCACTAAAAATAGTTCGTTCTATTCAATATCTCTATGGGGAAAAGAAGTGCCTAAAGCAGTCAATAGAAATTTACTTTTATCAACAATAAATAATAAGAATAAGGTCTCCTTTTCTTCAAAAAAGGATGCATATAAAATTCATGATAATGTAAGAAATAGAATGCGATGTTTTAGTACTTACTTTGGAAAAAAAGATACTTATATGTATCCTTATGAATCGGATAATACTATGCTATTTCCTCTGCTTATATTGGTATTATTTACTTTGTTCATCGGATCAATAGGAATTCATTTTGATCGAGACGTAGTAGACTTTGATATATTATCAAAATGGTTAACTCCCCGATCAAACCTTTTTCATCAAAATTCGAATTATTCTGCGGATTGGTATGAATTTTTTAAAAATGCAATTTTTTCAGTAAGTATAGCCTTTTTCGGACTATTAATAGCATCTACTTTATATGGGTCTGTTTATTCATCTTTCCATAATTTGGCCTTAATCAATTCATTTTTAAAAAGGGGTCCTAAGAGAATTATCTTGGACAAAATTAAAAATGTGATATATGATTGGTCATATAATCGCGGTTATATAGATATTTTTTATACTAAGGTCTTAACCGCGAGTGTAAGAGGATTGGCCGAACGAATTCAGCTTTTTAATAGACGTATAATTGATGGAATTACAAATGGGGTTGGGTTTTCAAGTTTCTTTATAGGGGAAGGTATCAAATATATGGGAGGTGGACGAATTTCGTCTTATCTATTCTTGTATTTATCTTATGTATTAATATTTTTCTTCATTTTTTTATTTAAAAAATTGTAGACTTTTCTTTTCAAATCGATCATTTTTTATATATCGCAATGGACGATTCCATCGTTTATAATCGAAAAGAAAAGTCATAAAAGGTTTTTCAAATCGGAGATAGGTCTTTTTCTTTTTTTGTTCTTTAAGTCTTCCCAATTCCCAATTATCTTGATACCCATCAAGATAAGAATCCTCGTAAACTGGGCTATCTTTATAGCATGTCTCT
>CANTAL010000434.1:80000-85000 GCA_947650365.1 Chamaelirium japonicum | reverse complement strand
GAATATATAGCTTTACAATTAAAAAGTAGAGTTTCGTTTCGAAAGGCAATGAAAAAAGCTATTGAATTAACTGAACAAACGGATACAAAAGGAATTCAAGTGCAAATCGCAGGACGTATCGACGGAAAAGAAATTGCACGTGTCGAATGGATCAGAGAAGGTAGGGTTCCCCTACAAACAATTCGCGCTAAAATTGATCATTGTTCCTATACAATTCGAACTATCTATGGAGTATTAGGCATAAAAATTTGGATATTTGTAAACGAGGAGTAATGGACCTTTATTTGTCTTACCATTATGCCCAGTGATAGAAGAAAAAATGAAAAACTGTTTCATTCTTTTTCAATTAAATCAAACAAAAATGAACAATTCAAATTCTATAAGGTTGAATAAAAATTAGATTGACTATTTAATTTAGTATAATTAATTGCTATGCTTAGTGTGTGACTCGTTAGTTTTTTCTTTAAAGTTTTTAGTTGGGATTCAAAGAAAAGAATTGAACGACCCGACCCCTACTATGTGGGTGCTATCAACTTAGTAACTATATAAACTAATAATAAACTTATTGCTTCGTATTGTCGAGATTCCAAGAAACAGTCACTATATGACTGGATCGATCATATAGTTGTAGCAACTGAAATTTTTTCCATAAATCATATATATATATAATATATAATAATATTAATATATATATATAAATCTAATTCTAGGTTGTGAAGCACAAATATAGGGATGTGGATAAATGGAAGATGATAGAAAGGGAGACAAAAAATATAAATGATATATGATTCCAATATGTATGGTCTATGAATCATCTCATAAAAGAAAAGGCAGTGTGATAAAGCATTAATACGTAATAAGATAAAGCATCAATACTAATATAAATAATAAAGAGCCCCGGGTTAATAGAAACTGAGGAGATTGATCCCGGAACGAATTTTTGGGGGGGCTCCGTTGCAGAGTTCAGGCCTAACCATTAATAGAGAAGCTATGAGAACGACAGAACCTGTGATTGTATAGGATTCTATTGAAAACGAATCCTAATGATTCATTGGGTGGGATGGCGGAACGAACCAAGAACAAATTGATTTATTCTGAAAGGTCATGGATTGACCCGACGAATGAATCAAGAAAGAGTCAATATTCGCCCGCGAAACCTTTATTTTTTATTTATTGGATTACGGGCGTGATTGATAAAGGTAAAAATAAGGATTCGTTATGTTATAAAAAATCATTATGTATATGTATATGTATAAATATACATAAAAGAAATATATACGTCGGCTGTATATACAAGATATACAGCTTACTATATAACAAAAACAAATTAAATATCAATAAATCCCATTCATTACATTACTAATATCTATTAAATAGATGTGTATATGGAATATTCTTGAATCATTTCATTCGCGAGAAGCTGGATGAGAAGAAACTCTCATGTCCGGTTCTGCAGTAGAGATGGAATTAAGAAACAACCATCTACTATAACCCCAAAAGAACCAGATTTCGTAAACAACATAGAGGAAGAATGAAGGGAATATCTTGTCGAGGCAATCATATTTGTTTTGGAAGATACGCTCTTCAGGCACTTGAACCCGCCTGGATCACGGCTAGACAAATAGAAGCAGGACGAAGGGCAATGACACGATATGTGCGTCGTGGTGGAAAAATATGGGTACGTATATTTCCCGACAAACCCGTTACAGTAAGACCCACGGAAACACGTATGGGTTCGGGAAAGGGATCCCCCGAATATTGGGTATCCGTTGTTAAGCCGGGTCGAATACTTTATGAAATGGGCGGAGTCTCAGAAACCGCAGCCAGAGCAGCTATTTCAATAGCTGCGTGCAAGATGCCTATACGAACTCAATTTGTTATTGCAGGATAGGGATGTAGAAATAAAAAAAAAAAAGGGGGGGTATTGAGGATGAAAAGCGCAAGTTTATTTATTTCTGGACAGACAATATTTCTCTTTTTCCTTTGAATTGAAATAACAGATTCAAATAAAATGATATGATTCAACCTCAGACCCTTTTGAATGTAGCGGATAACAGCGGAGCTCAAAAATTGATGTGTATTCGAATCATAGGAGCTGGTAATCACCGATATGCTCATATTGGTGACGTTATTGTTGCTGTAATTAAAGAAGCAGTACCAAATATGTCTCTAGAAAGATCAGAAATAATTAGGGCTGTAGTTGTACGTACATGTAAAGAACTCAAACGTGACAACGGTATGATAATACGATATGATGACAATGCCGCAGTTGTTATTGATCGAGAAGGAAATCCAAAAGGAACTCGAGTTTTTGGTGCGATCGCTCGGGAATTGAGACAACTGAGTTTTACTAAAATAGTTTCATTAGCTTCCGAAGTATTATAAATACCAGTAGATTAGATTATGATCTAGTAGGGTATCTGAAATAGATCAATTAGTAGATTGTGTCTCACGCATATACTTTGTAATATAATAGTAATATAATAATAATAATTTGAATTTGAATAATATATAATATTATATATAATGATAAAATAAAAATAAAACAAAGAAAAAAACATGTTGATTGTATCAAAATTAGGAGGTACAAATAATTATAGTTCGTCATGGGTAAGGATACTATTGCCGATATAATAACTTCTATAAGAAATGCTGACATAGATAAAAAAGGAACGGTTCGAATAGCATCTACTAATATTGCCGAAAACATTGTTAAAATACTTCTACGAGAAGGTTTTATTGAAAACGTTCGGAAACATCAGGAAGGTAACAAATATTTCTTGGTTTCAACCCTGCGACATAGAAGGACTAGAAAAAGAATATATAGAACTATTTTCAAGCGTATCAGCCGACCCGGTCTACGAATCTATTCCAACTATCAACGAATTCCTAAGATTTTAGGTGGAATGGGGATTGTAATTCTTTCTACTTCTCGAGGTATAATGACAGATCGAGAAGCTCGACTGGAAAGAATTGGGGGAGAAATTTTGTGTTATATATGGTGATCCTCCCCCTCCGGTATCCTAATTTTATCTCTAACTTCCTTCCCATTTATTTGTGAAATAGAGAGGAAAAGTGAGTTATATAACCCTTCCTCTATTAGTTGATACTTCAAGGGGGTTACCCGGAATGAAAGAACAAAAATTGATTCATGAAGGTTTAATTATCGAATCACTTCCAAACGGCATGTTCCGAGTCCGTTTAGATAATGAAGATCGAATTCTAGGTTATGTTTTGGGGAAGATCCGGAGCAGTTTTATACGGATACTACCAGGAGATAGAGTAAAAATCGAAGTAAGTCGTTATGATTCAACCCGGGGACGTATAATTTATAGACTTCGCAACAAAGATTCGAACGATTAGGTGATTTTTTGAAACATTTCTTTCGTGGGGATACAATTCGAGGTTAAAAAATAAAGAAACTCTTTTCAAAGGGGCAGATTCAGAATTAAGGGAAGGAATGAGAAATATGAAAATAAGGGCTTCTGTTCGTAAAATTTGTGAAAAATGTCGACTGATCCGTAGGCGCGGACAGATTAGAGTGATTTGTTCCAATCCGAGACATAAACAAAGACAAGGGTAATCTTTCTAAAAAGAACTTCCTCGGACTAAAGGAAGGATCCGTGTAAAAAGAAAGGATCTGTTTTAACATGAGATAGATATCTCCGTATCTTTCTATATATTCCTGACTCATATATTTATGAGATAATAAAATATGACAAAACCTATACCAAGAATTGGTTCACGTAAGAATGGACGTAGAATACCAAAAGGAGTTATTCATGTTCAAGCAAGTTTTAACAATACTATTGTAACTGTTACAGATGTACGAGGTTGGGTGGTTTCTTGGGCCTCCGCGGGTACTTCTGGATTCAAGGGCACAAGAAGAGGAACACCCTATGCTGCTCAAGCAGCAGCATTCAATGCTATTCGTACAGTACAGGGTATGCAACGAGCAGAAGTTATGATAAAAGGCCCCGGTCTCGGAAGAGATGCAGCATTACGAGCCATTCGTAGAAGTGGTATACTATTAAGTTTCGTACGTGATGTAACACCTATGCCACATAATGGGTGTCGACCTCCTAAAAAAAGACGTGTGTAGAAATAAGACTTAAACCGATTTCAAGAGAAATAAATGATTCAATGATCTGATCAAATAATAATATTAGTATGGTTCGAGGGGAAGTAGCAGGATCCATTCGAACACTACAGTGGAAGTGTGTTGAATCAAGAGTAGACAGTAAGCGTCTTTATTATGGTCGTTTCATTCTGTCCCCGCTTATGAAAGGTCAGGCCGATACCATAGGTATTGCCATGCGAAGGGCTTTACTTAGAGAAATAGAAGGAACATGTATCACACGCGCAAAATCCGAGAAGGTACCACATGAATATTCTACGATAGTAGGTATTGAAGAATCAGTACACGAAATTTTAATAAATTTGAAAGAAATTGTATTGAGAAGTAATCTCTATGGAGTTAGAGACGCATCCATTTGCGTCAGGGGTCCTAAATACGTAACCGCTCAGGATATAGTCGCGCCACCTTCTGTGGAAATAGTTGACACGACACAGCATATAGCTAACCTGACGGAACCCATTGATTTGTGTATTGGATTACAAATCAAGAGAGATCGCGGATATCATATGAAATTCACAAATCACTCTCAATCTCAAGATGGAAGTTATCCTATAGATTCTGTATCCATGCCTGTTCGAAATGCAAATCATAGTATTCATTCTTATAGGAATGGGGATGAAAAACAAGAGATACTTTTTATAGAAATATGGACGAATGGAAGTTTAACTCCTAAGGAAGCACTTTATGAAGCTTCTCGTAATTTGATTGATTTATTTATTCCTTTTCTACAGGCAGAGGAAAAAGAAGAGGACATTAACTTCAAGGAAAATAAAAACAGATTTACTCTACTCCCTTTTTACTTTCAAAATAGATTAACTAATCTAAAGAAAAACAAAAAAGCAATTCCATTGCAATGTATTTT
>CANTAL010000434.1:52500-75000 GCA_947650365.1 Chamaelirium japonicum | reverse complement strand
GATACTACTGGAAAGTACAGTTTCAATATTGCCCATACGTAATCCTTTGTATAGACGTTGAGGCGGACGGACACTAAGATGGAATAGGCCCGCTAATATGCCCAATGTACCCGCTGCAATATGATGAGAGGCGATTCCTCCCGGAACAAAAGGATCAAAACCTTCCGCGCCCCACGCTGGATTTACAGGTTGTACTTTTCCAGTTAGCCCATAAGGATCGGACAACCATATTCCAGGACCATACAAACCTGTTACATGAAATGCGCCAAAGCCAAAGCAAGCCAATCCTGAGAGAAATAAATGAATTCCAAAGATCTTTGGCAAATCCAAAGAAGGTTTTCCCGTACGTTCATCAGAGAATATTTCTAGGTCCCAATATACCCAATGCCAGATAGCTGCCAAGAAGCACAAACCAGAAAACAAAATATGTGCCCCCGCCACACCTTCATAACTCCAAATACCCGTATTCGTTATAGTTCCTCCTGAAATACTCCAACCGCCCCATGAATTGGTTATTCCTAAACGAGTCATAAAGGGTATAACGAACATACCTTGTCTCCACATTGGATCAAGAACGGGGTCAGAGGGATCAAAAACCGCTAATTCGTATAAAGCCATCGAACCGGCCCAACCAGAAACTAGAGCTGTATGCATTATATGGACAGAAAGCAATCGACCGGGATCATTCAATACGACAGTATGAACACGATACCAAGGCAAACCCATGAAAGACCCCCTTATCAAAAAAAAAAAAAAATAGACACTATGTAACTTTATCGCATTGGAAAAGACTATACTCGGTACCTAATCTTTTTAGTAGATTCTGTATAAGAAAGGGTTAATATTTATTCCGTTCCATTAAAAATAAGGGAACATTTCTGTTCGTAAGAACAAAGAGAAGCAGATTTATTCTATACCCGATAAGTACCAATACGCAATGGGGATTGATCCCATTTTTTTGGAACGAATGCATAGATACTTGTTTATCATTCACATGATTGACCCATTCGTTAAAATTTGTTCATTCTGTATTCTTCTATAAATTATACAATCTATGTATAATATGGATAAAATAGAATAAAAAGAAAAAAATGATGAAGACAATAAACCCATTGTTACGTTTCCATATTAAAGTGAAATATAGTACTTCATTTTTTTTTTTCTTTCATTTTATGCCCGTTGGTGTTCCAAAAGTACCTTTTCGGACTCCTGGAGAGGAAGATGCGGTTTGGGTTGACGTATAGTGCGACTTGTCAGACATATTGGGTCATATGGAATTTACCCGTTCTCTTCCCCGATCGAGATATCCTCTGTTTTGCCCAAGAAATATTGATTGAATCATCAATCATTCGGAGCGTGAAGTACAATTAGATCCATTTATATTGGGGATCCATATTATCAATTAGAAGAATTTATGGTTGACTTGGACCGATAAAATAAAGTATCCAGGCTCCGTTCAGAAAATACCAAATTGGTAATGTACAATTACTACTTGTATCATAAACATTCTTATGCTTACTATAGGAATGATTTCAAACTGACAATCAATGAAATAGAAATAATAGTATGATGAAGACATCGAATAGCTGAGAGAAAGCATGAAACAAAAAAAAAAAAGAAAAAGTAGAAAAAGAAGTGGTACTGAGATCATTTGCCCTATATGTGCAAATAGAATTCCGACAGATCTTTACCCGGAGTAGAACATGAACCTAAAAGAATTGAAAGGGCCCATTCAGGAACAAGAAAATGACATCGTGATTTGAATCTCGATGAAACAATACATCAATGGGGGTTAGTTCAATAAGTTCGGTAAATTTTTTTTTAGGGAGGGGCCTCCTTTTTTTAGAAAAATAGAAAAAAGCCCGCCCTTCATTAGAAAAAACCCGGTTACAAAAAAAAGAAATAAGACTTGAATCGACACATTGATTTTTTTTGTTCGCAATCTTTTTTTGAACCGTATGCATTCAAAGGTGCACGTGCGGTTCCTAAGGGATACAATTTTGTCCTAATCAACCGACTTCATCGAGAAAGATTACTTTTTTTAGGCCAAGAAGTTGATAGCGAGATATCAAATCAACTTGTTGGTCTCATGGTATATCTCAGTATAGAAGATAATACTAGGGATCTTTATTTGTTTATAAACTCTCCCGGCGGATGGGTAATACCAGGAATAGCCATTTATGATACTATGCAATTTGTACCACCCGAAGTACATACAATATGCATGGGGTTAGCTGCTTCAATGGGATCTTTCATTCTGGTTGGAGGAGAAATTACCAAACGTCTAGCATTCCCTCACGCTTGGCGCCAATGGGTTTTTATTTGAAAAAAACTCTGCCTTCACCATATTAAATATGAATAATCGAATATGAATAAAATATGAATAATAAGTAATAATAGCATGGCACTTTCAGTTCGATATGAACAAACCATTATTGTTTTTTCATAACATGAGATTTTGTATCGAGATAGTAGTATGAAAAAGAAAAAAAGCTTATTTCCGATTGGATCTTATGTGTCGGGAGTACATTTCCGCGTCACAAACCATTTTTCTTCCACACCAGAAGCCTTTTTATGATATTTATTAAATGAAGAGTACGAAAATAAAAAAAAATCAATTTTTCCTTATTTCATCGTATCAGAAAAACACTTTGGGATTGCTAAATCACAGACGAAATAAATAAATATATATAAAGCAACAGAACCATCATAGTATTTTTTTTACTCTTATCTTACGAAAAGAAGGACGGTAAATGGATTATTCAACCATCTAGACGGTATGGATTTTATTTCTTTCTTCAATGGAAGGGGGAGGGGAGTAGGGGGAGTCAATTCCATTGCAGAGCCGTATGCAATGTACAAAAGATGCCCGTACGGTTGTTCAATTCTATTTTTTCTTCTCTTCTTGTTATTTTTTATCCCTTTAGTCCGCCCAATCATGCGAGTATAGAAGAACCATTAATGATGTTATATCAATTCATCAGGGTTATGATTCACCAACCTGCTAGTTCTTTTTATGAGGCACAAGCAGGGGAATTTCTCCTAGAAGCGGAAGAATTACTGAAACTCCGCGAAACCATCACAAAGGTTTATGTAAAAAGAACCGGCAACCCTTTGTGGGTTGTATCCGAAGACATGGAAAGGGATGTTTTTATGTCAGCAACAGAAGCCCAAGCTCATGGCATTGTTGATCTTGTAGCGGTCGAAAATCAAAATACCGAGGATTTCGTGTAAATCAACAATGCCATTTCAAACCATAATTCGAATTTTCCACGATTTGATATTGACTAGAAATAATTCATAATCATCAATCATAAATCAGGTTAAGATCAATCTAAACCAACCCATTCTATAATTCTATATATAGAATATATATACAACATGCCAACTATTAAACAACTTATTAGAAACACAAGACAGACAATAAGAAATGTCACGAAATCCCCCGCTCTTCGAGGATGTCCTCAGCGTCGAGGAACATGTACTAGGGTGTATGTGCGACTCGTTTAGATCATGAATTCAAACAAATGAAACAATTTTTTCAGTATCACTATCAAGGATTAGTACCATTGAATAGGATAGATAGAGTGGAAGAAGGCCATTTAATTTACTATCTAAAAACGAAGATCTATCATCTACCCATATTGTTGTGTATTGTGTATGGAATTTATGGTTTCCATTGGTGCAAATCCAATCACCTCAATTTGAGATGAGAATCAATCCCCCATTGGTAGCAAATGGTTATCCATTAAGCGGAGGAAATGATATTATAAAAAGCAAAAATATTATGCTCCTATTCTTGAAAGAACGGACTAACAGGGTCAGCTACCTAGCCAACTTTCATAATTAAATGTCGTCACTGTATGATAGCTCTTATTGTGAAAGGCCTATTACTGTATAATTGATGGGTAGAGCCAAAGACTGTGAACTATACAAGTTAACAATACCATTTGATTAAATGAGAGAAGAGGCTCCGGTGCATAGAGAGAACCTCACCGTTTAAGAAGTAACCATAGAAACGATGGAACCCACTATTTTTTTTTTTTTTTTGTATCGGTAGAATTTCTTATTTCCAGGTGAACTAAATGCCTGGAAAGTATAAAAATGGTGGTTGGGAAGGTCATAGTAGCAAAAGCCATTGGAATTTATATTTTATATATCGGAAGAATCCGTTTTGTTATTAATGGACTGGGGGGAGGGGGGAAGAATGACTGAAAGAAGAGAAATCAATTAGTTATTCATTAAAGTTTCATTTGATTCAATGACCAGAGTTAGACGAGGATATACAGCTCATAGGCGTCGAACAAAAATTCGTTTATTTGCATCAACCTTTAAAGGGGCTCGTTCAAGACTTACTCGAACGACTACTCAACAGAAAATAAGAGCTTTGGTTTCTTCTCGTCGAGATAGAGGCAGGCAAAAGAGAAATTTTCGTCGTTTATGGATTACTCGGATAAATGCAGTAACTCGCGAGAATAAGGTATTCTATAGTTATAGTCGATTAATACGCAATCTGTACAAGAAGCAATTGCTTCTTAATCGTAAAATACTTGCGCAACTAGCTATATCAAATAAGAATTGTCTTCACATGATTTCCAATAAGATTATTAAATAAAGTAGATTTTAAAGTAATATACAGGAATGATTGAAACAGAATTCCCCGGAGAATGAACTCCGGGAAAGATGGAATAAAAATAAATTAAGATTAAGTAGTAGGAATGAACGAACATGTTTCAAAAAAAAAAGATTTATTCTTTCCCCATTTTTTTCTTATAACACAACAATAAAATCTGGATTCTAGGCTTTTTCGAAGAAAACATCAATCTGAGCTTGAGTTCCGATTGGAGTTTTGACTCAATTGAGGAATATGCCTATTTATTTCTGGTTCTAGGACCAGTAGTTCTAGGGATCGACTCGGCTCTCTCAAATTGTTTCTCATTATTAAGAAAAGGTAACGAAGATAAAATACGAGCTTGTTTTATAGCAATAGTAATTAATCGTTGTTGTTTCAAGGTTAATCTATTCACCCGTCTAGATAATATTTTTCCTTGTTCACTAATAAATCGACCAATTAAACTCATGTTTCTATAATCAATTCGATCCCCCGATCCAATTTGGGGCAAACGCCTACGAAAAGAGAGCTTGGATTTACGAAAAGGTTGCTTGGATTTATCCATGGTTTATTCCTTATTTCTAAAATTCTATTTCTTTATTCATTTCAGATCCGGCCAAAATAGGGTTGGTTTGATTTGTATATTATATATGTTAAATTCTTCCCCTTTCTGTTCCTTGGAATTGGAATGGAAAGATCAAACACGCGTTCCGTTCGATCTATTTCTTTATTTCCCCATGAATCGTATATTTGTGACAATAGCAACAAAATTTTTTCAACTCTAATCGACTGGGTGTATTGTGTCGATTTTTTTGAGTAATATATCTAGAAATGCCCGGCGATTCTTTATTGCCGCCCTTTCGGACACAACTGGTACATTCCAAAATAACTCTGACTCTGACATCTTTACCCTTGGCCATGAACCTCCTTTGGATTTTGGATCGACTTAACTTAACCTTTCTATTTTCGATCCGAAAATAAAAAAGATTAATAGAAGTTACTAACTATAAATTAATTCAATTTATAAAAATTTCGTTATAATTAATATTAATTTGTAATTTATATTAATAGAGTAATATAATAATTAAGTAATACAATTTTTTTTTTTTTCTAACTATCAATTATTCCTATCCTAATCCAAGTATTTTATTTAAGTATCTTCTTTCTATGCTATGATTTTGTGGAACCTGCCCTAGGCTGGACCCATATTTCCCTTTCTATTCTCCCAAATTTGATTTTTGATTCGCTGGATTTTTGCTGAGGTTCAATACATTTTTTTCTTTATCTTTACTTCTTATCCTAAAGAACTAAAAAAAAAAGAGGGCGAAGATTAGTCACGCCACATAAAATTTTATCTCTCATTTTCTTAATTTCTTCGCATATCAATAACTAGACTAGAATGAAAAAAAGGGAAATGACAAAGCATCTGGGAATAAACGATTAATCTCTATCAATAGACCCGCTAAAGACCCAAACCATAGAGTAGTTAGCACGGGTGCCGTGGAGAGATATGTTTTTATATCTCGCATTGAAAATCCTCCTTCTTTATTGTTTATTGTAATACATATACATATATTATATAGTCAGATGCCGTAGTTCAAGATCATTTGTATTTATTTTTACGCATAATTCCTAACTAAGCAGGATATGTCCAATGAATCCGTAGATGAGATTTTATTGTCCCTAAAAAAAAAAAAGGCAAGAAAATTGTATATAGATCGAGGATAAAATAACAATGTGGAAAACGAGACAGGGATGTTTTACAATGACACTGTAAAACAATTTTTAAAAGGGATGTAGCGCAGCTTGGTAGCGCATTTGTTTTGGGTACAAAATGTCACGGGTTCAAATCCTGTCATCCCTACCTATTACTTCTCCTATGGGAAATAACGAGGGATTAATTGAGATCGATTAAAATTGGACATAATATTTTATTTTTGCATACTATATCTATCAATCTATTTTGATTTTGTATGTATGCAAGCAATTTTTGGGGTACAAAAAAATCCTTTTCCTTACATTCGTATCTCCTATCATAAGAAAGCGCTCTTAGTTCAGTTCGGTAGAACGTGGGTCTCCAAAACCCGATGTCGTAGGTTCAAATCCTACAGAGCGTGATTCTGTTTATGTTATGTCGAATCACATACAATAAAATAACTTCATAAAGTTCAATTTCAACTTTCATTTGACCTCCCACAAGGAAGAGGAGGTCAAATGAAAAAAAAAAATGTTTTTGAATCAAAGATCCAATTGATCACCGCGTCTGTATTGTAAATATGCAGTTACAAATAATCCTGCCAAAGTAATAGGAATTAGACCTAAAACGATTCCAAATAGAAAAACTTCAATCATTTCGATTTTTTTGAGGAAATAACAAAAAAAGGGGGGGGGGGGTAAAATCTATCCCTAAATATTAATCTGAATTATCCGTGAATCTCAATGACCAAGAATTGGCAATTCCCGCGCCCGCGGGAAGGAATTATAGAATACCTGGAATCTAAGAGAAATATTTATTTTTATGATTATGAATTGTTCATTCAATTCATTTCAAATAAGTCGTATCTTGTTCAAACCAACCAATAGAGCCGGGGTTATAGTTGAAGCAGCCAGTAGAAAACCGAAATAACTAGTTATAGTAGGCATGAAAGAGTTAAATTAGATACGTTCTTTTGCTACATATGTTGATAAAAAACTTACCTAGATTAGTTTAGTTCCAATTGAAAGTTCTTGATTCATCAGTCATTACATTATAGATGGCACTAAAAAAGATAGAGTGCCATAGATAGAAATAAAAAAAAAATTAGAATAATATTAATAGTAATACTGTATCGTGTCACTTCATTAAAAAGTGAAATTCTATTTCAGTCATTTTTGAATAAAAGAATTTTATTTTTAAATAATTTTAATTTTGATCATTTCTTTTTCAATAGGATCTAATCCATTTTGAATCGAACGGTCCGATACCGCCTTTTATTTATTTTTACTTATTTGATTCAGTACAGTAAGAGGTTGATTAATTGTCCCATAATATCTCGAATAAGAATAAAAAAAAAAAGTTTCCCACGATTTATCAAAAAAATAAAACCCTTACTTTATTTTATTTCGGGTCCAACTCGATTCGGAGACGAGGAACTTCCATTACCCTTTTAGGTTCTACATCCTGTCTTTTGATATTATAGAGTTCCGTCCTTTTAGTTTGATCAATAAAGAAAAGAACCTTGCTTTTGATCGAATGTAACAACGCTTGCATCGCGAATATTTATTGATTGTTCCAACTATGTTCTGTTTCTTTCATCAAATACTATCTATCATAATGTATTTATTCTATCATAATAATAATGTATTTATTCTTTATTGTATTGTGTTTCGAACAAAAAAAATTTTAAACCATAAAAGGGATTGATAAATTTCGCATATAATTGAATTGTGTCAATATGATAATATTTTTCATGAATTATTAGAATCTATTAATTTACACTTTACTTTCTCAAGATCTTTAATTTCTATCTATTACGAAACCGATAATGGGAATCTTATAAGGAATTTGAAGAATTTTCTATTGATCTATCCCATAACATAAAGTTATGCATATACAAACAAGGAACAAAAAGGGAAGAAACAAATTATGTACCATTTCATTTCGGTACTAATTGAGACTGCGTTGCTGTGCCGGAGGAAGGATAGCTATACTAATTTGGTATACTCTAAATACACCCTCGGTTAAAAATTGACGATCTCACAATTATGAGATATCAGTAGTTTTCTATTTACCGATCCCATTCATCTTTCACAGAATCTATTTCCTTTTTTAAATGTACAAGAATTTTTGGAGCTCAGCATGTCTGGAAGCACGGGAGAACGTTCTTTTGCTGATATTATTACCAGTATTCGATACTGGGTCATTCATAGCATTACTATACCTTCCCTATTCATTGCGGGTTGGTTATTCGTCAGTACGGGTTTAGCTTACGATGTGTTTGGAAGTCCTCGGCCAAACGAATATTTCACAGAGAGCCGACAAGGGATTCCATTAATAACTGGCCGTTTTGATTCTTTGGAACAACTCGATGAATTTAGTAGATCCTTTTAGGAGGCCTCCAATGACCATAGATCGAACCTATCCAATTTTTACAGTGCGATGGTTGGCTGTTCATGGACTAGCTGTACCTACCGTTTCTTTTTTAGGGTCAATATCAGCAATGCAGTTCATCCAACGATAAACCTAATTCGAAGAATTATAGAGCTATGACACAATCAAACCCGAATGAACAAAATGTTGAATTGAATCGTACCAGTCTATACTGGGGTTTATTACTCATTTTTGTACTTGCTGTTTTATTTTCCAATTATTTCTTCAATTGAGAAGAAAGAAGGAGAATAGTAGGAATTCTCTTATCCAATATCCAATTCGGAAGGGTACCACCCTCATAATTATCCATGACTGTTTTTGTCTCTAGCATGACCATTTGATGAAATGTGGAGGAAAGTGGGGGAAATGGCCGACTACTGGAAGGATTCCTCTTTGGATGATAGGTACTGTAACTGGTATTCCTGTGATCGGTTCAATAGGTATTTTCTTTACGGTTCATATTCCGGGTTGGGCTCATCTCTGTAGTAATCAGATGGACCGGATTGTAGGCATGAAAAAGTAAGAACTCAGCGGGGCCTTACCGCTATAATCGGGGGATAAGGCCCCGCGGAGTTCTTACTCTTAGACTTAGAGTGAGACTCTGATTCTATTCCATTTAAATGTATTCCATAACATACAAATTGGAAAGTTATCCAGTCAACATAATCCAAATATTATATTCATAGAATAACAAAACAGAGATTCTTGGCTCTGATGTTTCAACCCGCTCTATTCTTTTTTCTTCTGATGTTTTTGAAGACTTGAATCTATTGATTGATTCATAGTTTCTGCCGTTCACAAAAATATTAACTCTTTCAAAAAAAAAAAAATAAGTAATGAATCGATTATCTGTATAAATCCATATAATATATTATATGGATTTATACAGATAAGACATCCTGCAAATCATTTATATACTATACTAATAAAGCCTTACTCTACTCTATAAAAAATCGAAGATAAATAAAAACTTTGATGAGATAATCAATAATAATTAATAATTTTGATGCGCGCATAAATCTAATCTGCTTTTCAACCGGAAGAGTAAAAGTATTTTTTGTTTGAATAATTTTTCTTTTATTAAGTTAGAAGTTTAAAGGTTAATTGAATAATGGAAGAAGTTCTATTTATTCAATGCCCTAACCCCTTTGTTTGTCCACTACTTCTTATGAATCTAAACAAAGGGCTTTCAATAGACCCGAAAAAGAAGGAATTGTAATCTTTGACGAACAGACGAAGGGGAGAAAAAATCATTATTATTTCGATACAAGACGACACAAGAAAGGGGTTCCGCCTTTCTTGTGTCGAATAGAAAATGAGGAGACCTGTAATCCCCACTAGAAGTATTTGTTCCTTTTGTTTATCCCGACCTTTCCTTGTACTCTCTTTCTTTGTATTTTGATTCCTATTGTTTTATTACCAGGAATGGATGGATACAAGTAATGAATTCCAGACATCCTGCAAAAAACAGTATAAACAAAGCAAGCAAGGGGGTTGACAGAATTTTTTGTTCATACATAATTATAATTGTATCGATCGGCAATAAAATAATTCGGCGCTTTTTACCAGCTCCATGTTAAGAAATCTCTGGATCTAGAAATTCATTTCGTACAATTGAACCTTTTCAAACTGTTTCTTTTTAAGACCAAAAAAATTTGTGCCAAAATAACAGATGCCAGAAGAGCAAAAGGCTTTGGATGCGTAATGGATCTTGAAGCACTATTTCTGCATCTCCCTGACCAAACCCTCCCACATTAGGATTGCTTGTTAATGGTTGATCAAGCTTGATGGATTCGCCCTCTGAAACAAGAAGTTCTGGCCCTGGAGGTATAATATCAACCACTTGATGTCCATCCGATGCATCAACTATGGATATTTCATATCCCCCCTTTCCTTTACGTACTATTCTGCTTACTATTCCTGTCGATGTAGCATTATAGACTGTATTGTTACTCTTGCTCCCATCGGGATAAATCTGACCCTCCCTCTATTCCCACCTACATATATGGGATATTTTAAGAAGTGAACGTCTTTCTTCGTAGCAGGGTCTGGGGAGAGAATGGGAAAGACAATTTCATTATATTTCTGACCGGGAACGGGACTATCACAAGAATATTTCTTTTATTGGGACGATAACTCTGAAAAGTTAGATTTCCCGTCTTTTCTTTTCATCTCGGGAGAAATACGATCAGGGGGGGCTAATTCGAATCCCTCGGGTAAAATAAGAGATGCCCCTACATTCAGGGCCCTTTTTTTACCATTAGCTAGAACTTGTTTCAGTTGGCTATCATAAGGAATTCGAACAACTGCTTCAAATACAGTATCGGGAGCACAGCTTGCGGAACTTCAATATCCCACGGGCTTATTAGCTAAATGGCAATTGGCACATACAATTCGTCCGGTTGCTTCTCGTGGATTTTCATAACCCTGCTGCGCAAAAATGGGATATGCATTTGAAATGGATGCCCGAGTTATTACATATATCATAATCGATACAGAAATGATCGAGCCATCTGTTCCTTTACCCAAGAAAAATTATTTCTATTTGCATGGTCCAATCATTGATTCCGTAATTTCTACAATAAATTAGAAAGGTAGCTAGCTAGTATAGTTCCCCATCCGCGAGTCTGCCATTGTACTGGAATAATTGTACGAATATAGGACGAATAACTCGAACAGGTAGAAATATAAAGAATTAAGTAAGATTGAAAAAACTTTCTTTATACACGAAGAAACATTCTGATTTGATTGATATCAGGAGATCGAATAAGTTCTTCATTCATTCATTGAATGATAAATGACTACAAGTGAAGGAGATACACGATTTAAATAATGGAAGATCAATATTTCACAATTGTATCTAGAATAACTGGAAAAGTGGAAACAAGACCAGATATAATTTGATCATTATGAGCCAATCCAAAATCGTTGTAGACCGAACCAATTATAAGTTCCCAACCATGGGTCGAGTGAAATCCAATCCATAAATCAGTAACTAAAAGAATGGAAAAAGCTTTTATTGTGTCACTTAAGTTATAGAGGATTCCTGAACCCAAGAATTAAGAATGATAAGTTCTTCATTACCCAGAATAAAATAACCACTTAGAATAGCGAAACCTATTATATTTGTCGAGAAATGCAAAATGATATGTAGATGATACTCATTGTGTGTTTTGATCAATTGTATCGTTTCTTTGTGTATTCCTATACGAAGCTTTTGTATATGTGTTTTCTGGAAACTCCTTTATCATTTCGTCCAACAGGAATAGTTCTTCTAATTCTATGAATCTTTCTAGAACGTTTTTCTCTTGAATATCGTTCAAAAAAGTTTCGGATTGCCAGGTATTCCACCAATTAGTAACCCCAGGTTCCAGACTTTTCTTAAATGAGATAGAGACCACCAGGGCAAAAATACTATAGATATAAGATATGGAGGGAAGTCAACGTTTATTTATTTTTTTTTTTTTTCATTTTGTATCTGTGAGTTGTTACTGAACTTACTTCAAAGAATATAGAAATAGAATAAGGGTCTTTTCAGATAAAAAAAATATATATATATATATATATAAATATTGATTCCGAAGATATCTCAATTGGGTAAATTCAAACGAATTTCATCTTCATTTGATCCGCTCGATGAATACTCGAAAGCCCGGTTGAAGTAACGAATATTATTCGGATTTTGAGACAACCCCCGGATCAATTAATTATTTAGAAATGTTTCACCATATAATCACAGCCCGGGAATAACGTATCAATTCAAAATATTGAGCCTAAAAAGATAAATTCTGTATTACGAAATAAATGTTTGGATATATTTGATGAAGCATACTTATTAGATTAGACTTTTTTTTTTTTTACTCGTATAATATAAAAAAATGGAGTTGGGACCCATACGCATACAAAAAATGCTTTTTTATTATAGTTGTTCCATATACGTTCTCCTGCTTTTGTTTTATTCTATGTGGGTCGCCTCGTCAACGAAGCGCGGAAAGGAAATCTAATATGTTTCGCCCGAATGAACATTCTGAAGAAACTTCTGTTGTATTAAAAAGGGAATTAGCAAGTTCCTTCTCTCATGCTGAGAAAACATTCATTCTTCGGTTCATTTCAAAATACTTCAATTGGTACGCGCAAAAAATAGGCCAATTCGGCGGCTTTTTGTTCAATTTCTCGTGGAGTAAAATTATCATCACTGCGGGTCAATGGAATGGCTCCTTGGCCTCTGATTTCCATATAAAGGACACGACGAGGATAAAGACCCTCTTTAATCTTCATTCTGATGGATTGTATATCTCTCATAAGGAAACGAAGGAAAATGCGACGATTTATTCCCGGAAATCCCCAACGAAAAATACCCACTATTCCTCCTTTTCTATCAAATTGGTCATAACCACTACCTACATTCCACGAAATTGTGCACCACAAATAGGAGCTAATGAATAGACCTGCGATCCCATAGAAAGACATCACAATCCCTTGTGGAAAAAAAACGATTTGCTGAGATGGAAATACGGATATCAGATTCCTACAAAGATAACTGGAAGTTCCAACCACTAAGAATCCTAGTGAACCTAAAAAAACGATACAGGCCCAACAAAAATTACTTGTTTTTCGAGACCCCGTTATAAGTTTCTATCCATATATGTTCTGATTGCCCGTTCATACTATATTAGATTCCGCTTACATTCGATTGGAATTGAGAGAATATAATCCAAATGAATTTGAATTTACTTCTCTTGATCCCGAAGTAACTCTCATCAACTAGCACTATTTTGATGAGAACCATTAGGAGTAATTGGTTAGATACGTTGACTTTCTATTTAAAATATTTGCCAATCCATTTTTAACCAGCTATACCCGCGTATACATACATGCATTTATGCAGATATTATATGTCCGTATGCATAACAAACAGCTCTTTCATTTGTGTTCGAAAAGAGCCACATATCGTACCATATTACATTAAATAAATATCCGTATTATGATCCCGTTATGATACCGTGTTGAAATAAAATGATGAGATTTGGTCTCGCCGGATCTATACAATCTTATTTTTTTGACATTGAAGAGATAAAGAAGCCATTGCAATTGCCGGAATACTAGGCCCACTAAGGGCACAAAAATAGAGGTAAGTTGAGATCTGTCATAGAACGGGTGCCCCAATTTCATATTTGTACCTATTATAAAGATATCTTATCATAAGTATATCTATTCTAAGTAATATTAATGAAATCTATTATAAGTGCAAGAAGTGTAGAATGAAATTAAGTGCACCTATTCATCTTTCTACATAAATATTGGATGATAATCCACTTTTATTTAAAAAAATTCCATTTTTTTTTTTCTTATTCTTCTTCCCCCAGCCTTTCTTATCTTATTTCTATTTTTCAGATCAGGATAAGGAGTTTTTTTTTATTAGTATGAACTAAATATAATTACTTGTTCGCTACAAATAATTGAATCTAGTGCTATACTTTAATTTCCTGAATTTTTATTCAAGGGAAAGAAACCGTGTAGTTGAAATAATTCACTCAGAACACCTTTTAAAGGATTACGTGGTACAATTTGGTCGAATAAGCCCTTATCGAATAAATACTCAGCCGATTGTGAACCCTCGGGTACTGTCTTATTCAATGTTTGTTCTATTACTCTTTTACCCGCAAATGCAATGTAGGCATTTGGTTCAGCAATAATAACATCACCCAACATACCAAAACTGGCTGTTACTCCGCCGGTTGTAGGGGATGTAAGGATTGATACATAGAATAACTTTTATTTGATTGATAATTATATAAAACAGAAGATATTTTAGCCATTTGCATCAAGCTCAAACATCCTTTCTTGCATACGTGCTCCTCCGGAAGCACACACAATAATGACAGGTAGAGATCGATTAGTAGCATACTCGATCAAACGGGCGATTTTCTCGCCGACTACGGATCCCATACTACCCCCCATGAATTGAAAATCCATAACCCCAATTGCTATCGGGATACCGTTTAGTTGACCTATGCCCGTTGAACAGCTTCAGTTAAACCCGTCTTTCGTTGATAAGAATCAATGCGATCTCTATAAGGTTCTTCTTCTGAATGAAATTCAATGGGGTCAATAGAGACCATATCTTCATTCATAGGATCCCAAGTGCCCGGATCAAATCAAAAGTTCGATTCTATCTGAACTACTCATTTTCAAATGATATCCACACTGTTCACAAATATTCATTTTTGACCTAAAAAATTTTTTAAATTTAATCCATAACAATTTACGCACTGAACCCATAAATGTCTATATTTTTTATTTATATCAAAATCACTGGATCTTCCTCTTATATTGAAATCACTGCCATTACTACTAGTTCTTATACTCGAACTCCCGCTTTCACTACCACTTACACTTTCAGTACAAATGAAACTATAAATATAACTGTCACTATTATTGTCGGTACCACCGGAATAGAACTATTAATACTGACTTTAAAACGAAGATAACTATCAATACAACTATTAATGTGATTGATCCAACTAGATTGAGTATCATATCATACATGTAATGATAATAGTAGTGATTGTTACTATTAGACCCACTATTCCAATAACTAGAAAAAAAACTTTCTAGTTCACTCAGAAAAGAACTATCATTGTCAATCTCAAAAATTTTATTTTCAATATCAAAATATACGGAATAACTGTCACCATTACTATCCCTAACTAAAAAAGTTTCATCAAAGATAAAACTCCAAATATTCCGGATATCAAATAAATAATCAACATTATTGAAAGTATAACTGCCGCTATTACTCCAACTAGGAATGTTTTCCCCCGTATCATTTATAATGGGCTCTTCACTTCCGCTAGTATGTCCAATAGCATTAGAACTATCCGTTGATTTACTTAGCCCACACCTATGTTCTAGCTTTTCGTTAAACAATATCGAATTGAACCACGATTTTTCCATAGAGTCTTCCCGCCCACTGTTTGATGAAAATACAATAGATGAATAGTCATTCGAGATTTTAATAGTTTTTTTTATTTCCTATCAGAATTAAGCATATGGATCCAATCATTAGGATTGTTAACTAACAATGAGTGACTATTGAAAGAAATGATTCTTATTTTTTTTTTTGGGGGGGGGATCGGGGGTATTCACTTCGATATATATATTCAATAATATATATATATTATGATAGAATATCATAGAATCTTTTCCTCAATTTGAAATAGAACGAAAAAGACAATATACAGGATGGATAAAAGGAGCCCTTCCCTGGTTTGATCTTTGGTTATTTACCCTTCGATCTTATCTTGTATTTAGATCTTGTGTATATACATATAGGTAAGATCTGTACATATGTATCCGTACATATGAAAGATATATGCAAATACTAATACTATAGTATTAGTATTAGTATAGGATACTTATTCTTTATTCGGCTCAATCCTTCTTTTTAGGAAAAGATTGGGCCGAATTTCATTGCAATTAGAAGAGCAAACAGGAATTACGCGCGCTTATTTCTTCTATGTATCTGGCTTATCTACAGGTCTAGCTTATCTACTGGGTCGAACTCGAATTTGATCTCCTTCCAGACTTCACAAGCTGCGGCTAGTTCAGGGCTCCATTTGCTAGCTTCACGAATAATTTCATTACCTTCACGGGCAAGATCACGTCCCTCATTACGAGCTTGTACACACGCTTCTAAAGCCACTCGATTAGCTACTGCCCCAGGTGCATTTCCCCAGGGGTGTCCTAAAGTTCCTCCGCCGAACTGTAGTACGGAATCATCCCCAAAGATTTCGGTCAGGGCAGGCATATGCCAAACATGAATACCCCCGGAAGCCACGGGCAGAACACCTGGCATAGAGACCCAATCTTGAGTGAAAAAAATACCACGACTTCGGTCTTTTTCAATAAAATCATCACGCAGTAAATCAACAAAACCTAAAGTCATCTCACGCTCCCCTTCCAGTTTACCCACTACTGTACCAGCGTGAATATGATCTCCGCCAGACATCCGTAATGCTTTAGCTAGTACACGAAAATGCATACCATGATTTTTCTGTCTATCAATAACTGCATGCATTGCGCGATGAATGTGAAGAAGTAGGCCATTGTCGCGGCAATAATGAGACAAGCTAGTATTTGCAGTGAATCCCCCAGTTAAGTAGTCATGCATTACGATAGGAACTCCCAATTCTCTAGCAAATACGGCCCTTTTGATCATTTCTTCACATGTACCCGCAGTAGCATTCAAGTAATGTCCTTTGATTTCGCCAGTTTCGGCCTGCGCCTTATAAATTGCTTCGGCACAAAATATAAAACGGTCTCTCCAACGCATAAATGGTTGTGAGTTCACGTTTTCATCATCCTTAGTAAAATCAAGTCCACCGCGTAGACATTCATAAACAGCTCTACCGTAGTTCTTTGCAGATAATCCCAATTTTGGTTTAATGGTACATCCCAATAGGGGACGACCATACTTGTTCAATTTATCTCTTTCAACTTGGATGCCATGGGGCGGGCCTTGGAAAGTTTTTGAATAAGAAGGAGGAATTCGCAGATCCTCCAGACGTAGAGCTCGTAGGGCTTTGAAACCAAATACATTACCCACAATGGAAGTAAACATGTTAGTAACAGAACCTTCTTCAAAAAGGTCTAAAGGATAAGCTACATAAGCAATATATTGATTTTCCTCCCCAACAACGCTCTCGATGTGGTAGCATCGTCCTTTGTAACGATCAAGACTGGTAAGTCCATCAGTCCACACAGTTGTCCATGTACCAGTAGAAGATTCGGCAGCTACCGCAGCGCCTGCTTCTTCAGGCGGAACTCCAGGTTGAGGAGTTACTCGGAAGGCTGCCAAGATATCAGTATCTTTGGTTTCGTAGTCAGGAGTATAATAAGTCAATTTGTAATCTTTAACACCAGCTTTGAATCCAGCACTTGCTTTAGTCTCTGTTTGTGGTGACATAAGTCCCTCCCTACAACTCATGAATTAATAATTCTCACAACAACAAGGTCTACTCGATATGGATTGGGCATAAATGAATGAAACCTTTGACAAAAATATTTCAAAAAAAAAAAGATTCAACTAATATTATCAACCAATGAAAATGTTAAAATGGTTCGTTATTAGACCATGTATTTGATGAATCAAATACATCATTATTGTATACTCTTTGATATATATGGCGCAACCCAATCCTTCTTTTGCAAATTTATAATTTTTAATTGATCCCCCTCTTATTATTAATTTAAGAAATACTAAGAAAAATTCCCCCTTGACAGTGATATATGTTGTATATGTAAATCCTAGATGTGAAAATAGGCATAATTCATCCATGAAAAGGTATAAAACAAAAAATCGACGGAAATTTATATAAAAAAATAAAGAACAATGGCCGGCGAGATAGAACATAAATCGAGTCCGGGCTCGAATTCTCATAGATAATATGGATATGGATGGTATCTTCGATAATGATAGAAAAATGAAACACACTTACTCACGATTCTTATTCATTTACTTGATATTTAAAAAAAGGGGGGGATTGGTTGAACTTGAAAATTTACTCATTCAATGAGTAAACGATTGAATTGGATTCGGTTTGGCGGTACCAACTAAATCAAATGCTAACTCCATTTATTTCTTATTGAATTAACCGATCGGCTTGCTATCGGACATTTATTTTTGATTTGGTACTATATACAATACAAATATACAAATACAAAATTTTGACATATTTCACTTTATTATGATTATGAGAATCAATCCTACTACTTCTGGTCCTGCGGTTTCTACGCTTGAAGAAAAAAACCTAGGGCGTATCGCTCAAATTATTGGCCCGGTACTCGATGTCGTTTTTACCCCGGGGAAGATGCCTAATATTTATAACGCTTTGGTAGTTAAGGGTCGAGATACTGTCGGTCAGCAAATGAATGTTACTTGTGAGGTACAGCAATTATTAGGAAATAATCGAGTTAGAGCTGTCGCTATGAGTGCTACAGACGGTCTGACGAGAGGGATGGAAGTGATTGACACGGGAGCTCCTCTAAGCGTTCCAGTCGGCGGAGCTACTCTCGGACGAATTTTCAACGTTCTTGGAGAGCCTGTTGATGATTTAGGCCCTGTAGATACTCGCACAACATCTCCTATTCATAGATCTGCGCCTGCCTTTATACAGTTAGATACGAAATTATCAATCTTTGAAACAGGAATTAAAGTAGTGGATCTTTTAGCTCCCTATCGTCGTGGAGGAAAAATCGGGTTATTTGGGGGAGCTGGAGTAGGTAAAACAGTACTCATCATGGAATTGATCAATAACATTGCCAAAGCTCATGGAGGCGTATCCGTATTTGGCGGAGTAGGTGAACGTACTCGTGAAGGAAATGATCTCTACATGGAAATGAAAGAATCCGGAGTGATTAATGAAAAAAATATTGCAGAATCAAAAGTAGCTCTAGTCTATGGTCAAATGAATGAACCGCCGGGAGCTCGTATGAGAGTTGGTTTGACTGCCCTAACCATGGCAGAATATTTCCGGGATGTTAATGAGCAAGACGTGCTTCTATTCATCGACAATATCTTTCGTTTCGTCCAAGCAGGATCAGAAGTATCCGCCTTATTGGGGAGAATGCCTTCCGCAGTGGGTTATCAACCTACCCTTAGTACAGAAATGGGTTCTTTGCAAGAAAGAATTACTTCTACCAAAGAGGGATCTATAACTTCGATCCAAGCAGTTTATGTACCTGCGGATGATTTAACCGACCCTGCCCCTGCCACGACATTTGCACATTTAGATGCTACTACCGTATTATCAAGGGGATTGGCCGCCAAAGGTATTTATCCAGCGGTAGATCCTTTAGATTCTACGTCAACTATGCTACAACCCCGGATCGTTGGCGAGGAACATTATGAAACTGCGCAAAGAGTTAAGCAAACTTCACAACGTTACAAAGAGCTTCAGGACATTATAGCTATTCTTGGGTTGGACGAATTATCCGAGGAGGATCGTTTAACTGTAGCAAGAGCACGAAAAATTGAGCGTTTCTTATCACAACCCTTCTTCGTGGCAGAAGTATTTACTGGTTCTCCAGGAAAATATGTTGGTCTCGCAGAAACAATTAGGGGGTTTCGACTGATCCTTTCCGGAGAATTAGACGGTCTTCCCGAGCAGGCCTTTTATTTGGTGGGTAACATCGATGAAGCTACCGCGAAAGCTATGAACTTAGAAGTGGAGAGCAAATGGAAGAAATGACCTTAAATCTTTGTGTACTGACTCCTAATCGAATTATTTGGGATTCAGAAGTGAAAGAAATCATTTTATCTACTAATAGTGGCCAAATTGGCGTATTACCAAACCACGCGCCTATTGCCACGGCTGTAGATATAGGTCTTTTGAGAATACGCCTCAACGACCAATGGTTAACGGTGGCTCTAATGGGTGGTTTCGCTAGAATAGGTAATAATGAGATCACTATTTTAGGAAATGATGCGGAGATGAGTACTGACATTAATCCACAAGAAGCTCAAAAAACTCTTGAAATAGCTGAAGCTAACTTAAGTAGAGTCGAGGGTAAGAAACAAGCAATTGAGGCGAATCTAGCTCTCAGACGGGCTAGGACACGAGTAGAGGCTATTAATGCTATTTCCTACTAGTAAATACATCAAAATAATCAAAAGAACTTTTTTAGAAGTAGAAGTTCTTTATTATAAATTATAATTATACACCACATTTTTATTCCACTAATTGAACACAATCAAGTCTAATCTGATACAACAAAAATAAAGAAGATGGGTAGAAAAACTTATTAGATACCGTTGACTCCGGTATTTAATAAGTTCTACCTACTATTGGATTTGAACCAATGACTTCCGCCGTATGAAAGCAATACTCTAACCACTGAGTTAAGTAGGTCACGTATCACCGGCCCATCACTTCGGGAATTATAGATGGAATAATATTTCTAAGCAATACGAATCCATTAACAGTAAACAGATCAAAGAACTCTCATGTGGGATCACGGAATATCCATTCCATCTTGACAAAAAATTATCTAGATGTTAATATATCTATGACAAGGGCTATAGCTCAGTTAGGTAGAGCACCTCGTTTACACGTGCGCCAACGCTTTTCAAGGGAGCCAATTATGCAATGAACATAATTCATCTTATTGAGAAATTGATGTCTTACTCCATAGATTCGAGGGAACAAGAGAACAATAGCCTGACAAATATTTGGTTCGGCACGATTCAAGTGCGAATGCAGGTGCCAAATAGAACCCGCCATCGATTTGGTAGTTGATAAGGTTAATAGCCAGTCCATTCAATGCCAGGCATAATGAGTATAAGGGCCTCAAAATAACCTCTTTTCGTTCTATGAACTTTAAGGTGTATGAAGTCTCATATTTGACTCTTGCTGCGGAGCGGTGGAGACTCCATTTAACTTAAGTTGATCTAGGCCGGAGGCAGACCTAAGTCAAGGTACCCCCTCTCTTGAAACACTTTGGTATTGCTCCTGGATTAGAATATAAATAATGAATCAGAGCACATGGAGCCATCTCATTATCTTCTTATCTTCCTGTAAAGGAAAGACAAAATATGGTGAACTAACTGATCTTTCCATCAGTTAATGAAAGAGCCCAATGCAACAAAATGCATGTTGGGTCTTTGAAACAGTTTGAATCATTTTGATAATAAGAAGTTTGATCTGTTTTACCGAGAAGGTCTACGGTTCGAGTCCGTATAGCCCTAATACATTCTATTTTTGTATAGACATTCTATTTTAGTTTAGTATAGGTTTTATTTCCTCATTAGGTACTTGTTTATGGGCTGGCCTGGCCAATTTATTGGTCCATAGAAATGAAAGCATTACCACATGTTTATGTAAGTACATAGGAAGACAAAAATAAAAACAACAACAATGCATTTCAATAAATAAAAACGGTATTTGTCAAATCTCGGATAACATACCCATACTTCTTCATTCATTTTTGTGGATGAATTACATATAACTTTTTCCTCTTTATGTAATTTATGATTCCGTCGATTATACCACCCTGTGCTGTACTATCTTTCATTGCGTAGCGTAGGTTTGCTGTAAAACAAACCTTTTTTTTTTTTTATTCTGAGAGGGTCAGTGGGATAGTACAAGAAAAAAGTTTCTAATTTTTTGGTATAGAAAGATATGAATTGCTATATGTAAAGGTTCCTCACAACTCTGAATCAAATCCATTAAGAAAAATAGAAATTAAATTTAGGACAAGGAAAGGGGATAAAATATAATCGTTTGATGCATTAGATTATGTTTCTGTATTTGTTTTGTATCGAATTAATAGAAGCAATGATCTTCTACCTGAATTATTATTTTCTGAAAATAATAAATACTTTATTTTCAAATTGAAATAAAAAAAAAAATCTAAATGGGATTCTGTTGAATGAATCTTTAAACAAAACACGTCCCACATCAAACAAACTATAAATTATACGGTTTGACTTGATCAAAATAAGTTTTTGTTTCGCCTAAGAAGTTCCGGATGAATTGACAATTCCAATTCGAATGGAATAATTCAGCATATTCCACATTAATAATTAATAGGAGTACATTTATGTTTCTGCTTTACGAATATGATATTTTCTGGGTATTTCTGATAATATCAAGCGTTATTCCTATCTTAGCATTTGTAATTTCCGGAGTTTTAGCGCCTATTACTGAAGGACCGGAGAAGTTCTCTAGTTATGAATCAGGTATAGAACCCATGGGGG
>CANTAL010000434.1:30000-47500 GCA_947650365.1 Chamaelirium japonicum | reverse complement strand
ACTATCGACTCATTCCAATATAAAGGATTAGTAAATCAAATAATAGATAGTAAATGGATCGGTTTGAAAATAAATGAGTTGTTAGTCGTGGAATATTATTCCCGCCAAACTTGAACCTAACGAAAATAACAAACAAAGAAAGGTTCAGACAATTTTGCCCCCTCTTTTTCGAGGAAAATAGATTGAAGGGCCTTGATACAAATTTTTCTCATTCATGTATCACAAATAGATCCGCGGTAGGATTTTTTTATTTCTTTTTTGCTCTTTCCGATATTTTTATTTTACGTACCACAGTAATGTAATTAGGAATAGAGAATTTCTATCAAATAAAGGTCTTACTCTGGGACCTGGACTAATGTATCCATTGTTATTTGATTTGCTACATTGTGGTCGGTAACGTTGGTGAATCAACAGAAACGGAAAGAGAGGGATTCGAACCCTCGGTAAACAAAAAGCCTACATAGCAGTTCCAATGCTACGCCTTGAACCACTCGGCCATCTCTCCTACTCTTCTTATTATTAACCAGAACCCGAGTGAATAGCGAGTCATTCATATTATTGCAGTGCAGGTACGACCAATCCACGGTTTCATAGGAAAAAAAAAAATTCTTTTCAAATTTCATATTTCTCAACAACAATTTCTCTCATCAGTTAAGTTATCCCATGGATCTATTACTAGATCTATTAGTAATTCATGAATTGTCCCATGGATTTTTCTATTTCAATTGTATAACGTATACGCGTTATCAAAACAAAACGGATGGTTACTCTACTCTATTTTATCATGGAATAATAATTATAATTATTCCATTCTTTTTCCTACTTTTTTGATCATCACCAAATCAAAACTTCTCTAATTACCAGAATACGTAGTAAAATAAAGCCCTTTGGTATTCAAATAGTAATAGTTCCGTGCATCAGTATACTACTAAATTGGAATGAAATCCAATCTTATTCAAATATTTCATATCTCTCCTTATCAAAAAGCGAACAATTTGAGCGGACGGCCCACATTTTTTTAGAATTGAGTCTATTTTTATGATATTTCGTACTACTCTGTACAATTCCTTGTTTGTGGGATTATTTCCAAAAAGGGATAATGAGAAGAATTTATAGAATGGATTGCTAATTATGCCTAGATCTCGGATAAATGGAAATTTTATTGATAAGACCTTTTCAATTGTAGCTAATATCGTATTACGAATAATTCCGACAACTTCAGGGGAAAAAAAGGCATTTACCTATTACAGAGATGGTGCGATTTGATTATTTTTTTTTTTAGCCCTTAGTCTGAGAGAAAGAGACCCGATTCGGGCTAGAAAGAAACAAATTATTGAAATAAACCTACGCTTAGTGAAGGTGAAGTTTAGAGATAGAACAATTCCTTCTGTCGTGTATCCTCGATTGATGCAGCCTCAGATGCTTTAATTATTGATTTTAGTATTGAGCGAAAGGTTACACCTATACTATAGGTTCTGGTTTGTGGGTCAACCCTACTCCACTAGTACCAATAGGCCGCATAGGGGAAGAAGCACTACTCCTAGGAATCAACAACACGAAAACTTTGTTATAAATTTCCCCTTTCCTTATCGGTATCGGGACTAACAAGAATGGTTGGGACAACAAGCATCCATCTCGTTCGTACTTTTGATACCCATATAACCATCAAAGATCGTTGAAGTGACTAATTTCTGGAAATAGGGGGCGTTGAGGACAAATAAATCGTTGGAGTTACCATTTCCATCTAGCACTAATATGATTGGTGTTAAGAAAAAACAAACCCCTTTCGGGAAGGCTGGCTAGAGATTTCTTGTAAAAATACTAGTCCCTGTCAGTTCATAATGAGAATAGTGAAATTTGAATCCTATAGAATAGATTATTTCCTTTAGTACTTTATGCACAGGAGGGAGGAGCCGTATGAGATGAAAATCTCACATACGGTTCTGGAACGGAGATTCTTTGAATAGAATGAACGACCGTAACGGATGTTGGCTCAATCCGAAGGAAATTATGCGGAAGCTTTACAGAATTATTATGAAGCTACGCGCCCAGAAATTGATCCTTATGATCGAAGTTATATACTCTATAACATAGGCCTTATACTAACATAGGCCTTATACACACAAGCAACGGAGAGCATACGAAGGCTTTGAATATTATTTTTGGGCACTAGAACGAAACCCATTCTTACCACAAGCTTTTAATAATATGGCCGTGATCTGTCATTACGTGCGACTATCTCCACTATAGAAAGAAGGAAAAACAGATCAAATCGGCTAGTAAATACTAGAAAAAAAGGGGCTTTCTACATATGCATCGTCCAAAGCAACGATTTTTATCAGCTGTAGCAAGGAAAGAGACTTCACAAGAACCAAAATATGAAGAAAGAGGTACGCCTATATACTCTATGGATAAAGGATCAAATTGATAGGAAAAGCCGCCGGTAAAGATCAATTAGCAAGCTATTGGGTCGATACAGTTAAGAACTGCTTACTTTACTTATGTCATGATATGAGATCAAAGTTCGGAATCAACTTATGTAATATAGTCGATCCACTAAGGTATTGAGCAGCGGTGTAGTACCAAATCCCAAAGATAGTAAGTTCTTTTTCTTACGGAGGAAAGTCTTTTTCAACGATTCTATATAAATTTCATATATGAAATGAAACCGAGATAGTTACCTTTCAGAAAATTCAAACGATATAGGGGGATATCTATTCTTCATTCTTCTGAAGGTGTGGGAGAAAAGATAAAACTGATTATTGATCAATATTAGATTAGAGTTTGAAACTTATGTAATTAACTTCTTCTGGTTACCCAATAAAAAAGGGGATAGGTTTATTAAAAATCGAATTCCGTTAGCAATAGGGTAAATTAATAAGATGGGGCACAAAAAGAATCGATTGTGGAGCCGTATGAGGTAGGAAACTCTCAAGTACGGTTCTAAGGGAAGGAATTGACATTAACCTACCTATTCCGACCGGGGAGAACAGGCCATTCTACAGGGCGATTCTGAAATTGCGGAGGCTTGGTCCGATCAAGCTGCTGAGTATTGGAAACAAGCTATAGCGCTTACTCCAGGTAATTATATTGAAGCACATATTGGTTGAAGATCACGGGGCGTTTCGAATTCGAATAAAACCACCCTCTTTTTAAATTCTATTAAGGTTATTGGATCCATCATCAAATAAAATAGACCGTTCCTCTGAGAAGATCCAATCAAGAATTTCATTATACCCATTCCTTCTACAATCATTATATTTTGTATGGTATCTCATAAGGATAAATGGTACGGATACTGCAGTATAGAATATAGTTAATAAAATAAAGTTCATAAAATAAATAAAAGATACCCTCAAATGACTAAATATAGATATCACAATAGATCTTATTAATTATAATAAATGATCTTGTGATTTAGAATATAATAATAGATGTTTCATGGAAGTAGATCCATATAGGCACTTATACATTCATATATAAATACACTAGGACTGGGTTGCAAAAAAAAAGAGTTTCTTCGTCACGCCAGGAAAGTATTTTACAGTAAATATTTTGTCCGTTGGGCACCTAATCGTTATGTCATAATAGATCCGAACACTTGCCCTGGATCAACTTCGATATCATAATTGCTCTAGTGAATAACTATGAATAACTAAATAAATGAGAGATAGGAAAGAAAGGGATTAATCATAAATAAAATATCCATCTTTTAGGGGTTTCACCAAAAACTTGACTGTTGGCAGGTCTCTTTATATGTGTTGTCCGGAAAGAGGAGGGCTTAATGATTATTCGTTCGCCGGAACCAGAAGTTAAAATTGTTGTAGATAGGGATCCCGTAAAAACGTCTTTTGACGAATGGGCCAGACCGGGCCATTTCTCAAGAACAATAGCTAAGGGCCCTGATACTACCACTTGGATCTGGAACCTACATGCTGATGCTCACGATTTCGATAGTCATACCAGTGATTTGGAGGAGATCTCTCGAAAAGTATTTAGTGCTCATTTTGGTCAACTCTCCATTATCTTTCTTTGGCTGAGCGGCATGTACTTCCACGGCGCCCGTTTTTCCAATTATGAAGCATGGCTAAGTGATCCTACTCACATTGGGCCCAGTGCTCAGGTAGTTTGGCCAATAGTGGGTCAAGAAATATTGAATGGTGATGTGGGCGGGGGTTTCCGAGGAATACAAATAACCTCCGGTTTTTTTCAGATTTGGCGAGCATCTGGAATAACTAGTGAATTACAACTCTATTGTACTGCAATTGGTGCATTGGTCTTTGCATCGTTTAATGCTTTTTGCCGGTTGGTTCCATTATCACAAAGCCGCCCCAAAATTGGCTTGGTTCCAAGATGTAGAATCTATGTTGAATCACCATTTAGCGGGGTTACTAGGACTTGGATCTCTTTCTTGGGCGGGACAACCAAATCCACGTATCTTTGCCGATTAACCAATTTCTCGATGCTGGAGTTGATCCTAAGAGATACCACTTCCTCATGAATTCATCTTGAATCGGGATCTTTTGGCTCAACTTTATCCCAGTTTTTCCAAAGGAGCAACCCCCTTTTTTACCTTGAATTGGTCAAAATATGCGGAATTTCTGAGTTTTCGTGGAGGATTAAATCCAATAACAGGGGGCCTATGGCTGAGCGATATTGCACACCATCATTTAGCGATTGCAATTCTTTTCCTGATCGCCGGCCATATGTATAGGACCAACTGGGGCATCGGTCATGGCCTTAAAGACATTTTAGAGGCTCATAAGGGTCCATTTACGGGCCAAGGTCATAGGGGCCTCTATGAAATCCTAACAACATCATGGCATGCTCAATTATCTATTAATCTGGCTATGTTAGGCTCTTCAACCATTGTTGTGGCTCACCATATGTATTCCATGCCCCCTTATCCATACCTAGCTATTGACTACGGTACACAACTTTCCTTGTTCACACACCACATGTGGATCGGTGGATTTCTCATAGTTGGTGCTGCTGCGCATGCAGCCATTTTTATGGTAAGAGATTACGATCCAACTACTCGATACAACGATCTATTAGATCGTGTCCTTAGGCACCGTGATGCAATTATATCACATCTTAACTGGGCATGTATATTTCTAGGTTTTCACAGCTTTGGTTTGTATATTCATAATGATACCATGAGCGCTTTGGGGCGTCCTCAAGATATGTTTTCAGATACTGCTATACAATTACAACCCATCTTTGCTCAATGGGTACAAAACACCCATGCTTTAGCGCCTGGCGTAACAGCTCCTGGTGCAACAACAAGTACCAGCTTAATTTGGGGGGGTAGTGAATTAGTAGAAGTAGGCGGTAAAGTCGCTTTGTTACCTATTCCATTAGGAACCGCAGATTTTTTAGTTCATCACATTCATGCATTTACGATTCATGTGACTGTATTGATTACTACTGAAAGGTGTTCTATTTTGCTCGCAGTTCCCGTTTGATACCCGATAAAGCAAATCTGGGCTTTCGTTTCCCTTGTGATGGACCTGGAAGAGGGGGGACATGTCAAGTATCCGCCTGGGATCATGTCTTCTTAGGTCTATTCTGGATGTACAATGCAATTTCGGTAGTCATTTTTCATTTCAGTTGGAAAATGCAGTCGGATGTTTGGGGTACTATAAGTGATCAAGGGGTGTAACTCATATAACAGGGGGGAACTTTGCACAGAGTTCCATTACTATTAATGGGTGGCTACGGGATTTCTTATGGGCACAGGCATCTCAGGTAATTCAGTCTTATGGTTCTTCATTTATCCGCATATGGTCTTTTTTTCTTAGGTGCTCATTTTGTCTGGGCTTTCAGTTTAATGTTTCTATTCAGCGGCCGTGGTTATTGGCAAGAACTCATTGAATCCATCGTTTGGGCTCATAACAAATTAAAAGTTGCTCCTGCTACTCAGCCTAGAGCCTTAAGCATTGTACAAGGACGTGCTGTAGGAGTAACCCATTACCTTCTGGGTGGAATTGCCACAACATGGGCATTCTTCTTAGCAAGAATTATTGCAGTAGGATAATGGCTAGGAGGATTTGAAAGATATTATGGCATTAAGATTTCCAAGGTTTAGCCAAGGCTTAGCTCAGGACCCCACTACTCGTCGTATTTGGTTTGGTATTGCTACCGCACATGACTTCGAGAGTCATGATGATATTACTGAGGAACGTCTTTATCAGAACATTTTTGCTTCTCACTTTGGCCAGTTAGCAATAATTTTTCTGTGGACGTCCGGAAATCTGTTTCATGTAGCTTGGCAAGGAAATTTTGAGTCATGGATACAGGACCCTTTACATGTAAGACCTATTGCTCATGCAATTTGGGATCCTCATTTTGGTCAACCAGCCGTAGAAACCTTTACTCGGGGAGGTGCTATCGGCCCAGTGAATATCGCCTATTCTGGTGTTTATCAGTGGTGGTATACAATCGGATTACGTACCAATGAAGATCTTTATACTGGAGCTCTTTTTCTATTATTTCTTTCCGCTATATCCTTAATAGCGGGTTGGTTACACCTACAGCCAAAATGGAAACCGAGCGTTTCCTGGTTCAAAAATGCCGAATCTCGTCTAAATCATCATTTGTCAGGACTTTTTGGAGTAAGTTCCTTGGCTTGGACAGGACATTTAGTTCATGTCGCTATTCCCGGATCCAGGGGGGAGTACGTCAGATGGAATAATTTCTTAGACGTATTGCCGCACCCCCAGGGGTTGGGACCACTTCTTACGGGTCGGTGGAATCTTTATGCCCAAAACCCCGATTCAAATAGTCATTTATTTGGTACTTCCCAAGAAGCGGGAACTGCCATTCTAACCCTTCTTGGGGGATTCCATCCACAAACGCAAAGTTTATGGCTGACCGATATTGCTCATCATCATTTAGCTATTGCATTCATTTTTCTCGTTGCCGGTCATATGTATAGAACTAACTTCGGGATTGGGCACAGTATCAAAGATCTTTTAGAAGCACATATTCCTCCGGGGGGTCGATTAGGGCGTGGGCATAAGGGTCTTTATGACACAATCAATAATTCGATTCATTTTCAATTAGGTCTTGCCCTAGCTTCTTTAGGGGTTATTACTTCCTTAGTAGCTCAACACATGTACTCTTTACCTGCTTATGCATTCATAGCACAAGACTTTACTACTCAAGCTGCGTTATATACTCATCACCAATACATCGCAGGGTTCATCATGACAGGAGCCTTTGCTCATGGAGCTATATTCTTCATTAGAGATTATAATCCGGAACAGAATGAAGATAATGTATTGGCAAGAATGTTAGACCATAAAGAAGCTATCATATCTCATTTAAGTTGGGCCAGCCTGTTTCTGGGGTTCCATACCTTGGGCCTTTATGTTCATAACGACGTCATGCTCGCTTTTGGTACTCCGGAAAAACAAATCTTGATCGAACCCATATTTGCCCAATGGATACAATCCGCTCATGGTAAGACTTCATATGGGTTCGATGTACTCTTATCTTCAACGAATGGCCCAGCATTCAATGCTGGCCGAAGCATATGGTTACCCGGCTGGTTGAATGCTATTAATGAGAATAGTAATTCACTCTTCTTAACAATAGGTCCTGGAGATTTCTTGGTTCATCATGCTATTGCTCTAGGTTTACATACAACTACATTGATTTTAGTAAAAGGTGCTTTAGATGCACGTGGTTCCAAGTTAATGCCGGATAAAAAGGATTTTGGTTATAGTTTTCCTTGCGACGGCCCCGGGCGCGGCGGTACTTGTGATATTTCTGCTTGGGACGCATTTTATTTGGCAGTTTTCTGGATGTTAAATACCATTGGATGGGTGACTTTTTATTGGCATTGGAAACACATCACATTATGGCAGGGTAACGTTTCACAATTTAATGAATCCTCCACTTATTTGATGGGGTGGTTAAGGGATTATTTATGGTTAAACTCTTCACAACTTATCAACGGGTATAACCCTTTTGGTATGAATAGTTTATCGGTATGGGCGTGGATGTTTTTATTTGGACATCTTGTTTGGGCTACTGGATTTATGTTCTTAATTTCCTGGCGGGGATATTGGCAGGAATTGATTGAAACTTTAGCATGGGCTCATGAACGCACACCCTTGGCTAATTTGATTCGATGGAGAGATAAGCCAGTGGCTCTTTCCATTGTGCAAGCAAGATTGGTTGGATTAGCTCACTTTTCCGTAGGTTATATATTCACTTATGCAGCTTTCTTAATTGCCTCTACATCAGGCAAATTTGGTTAATTTCGTTATTTATTGTTTTTTTTTTTATGTACTGTATCAGCAACAATTTCATTTGTTTCGATGTATAGGGGTTCTTATATTTTTACATCTAGGATCCGAACCATATCATTGATAATAATAGGAACTGAATATTATGGCAAGAAAAAGTTTGATTCAGAGGGAGAAGAAGCGGCAGAAATTGGAACAGAAATATTATTTGATTCGCCGATCCTCAAAAAAAGAAATAAGCAAAGTTCTATCGTTGAGTGAAAAATGGGAAATTCATGGAAAATTGCAATCCCCACCACGTAATAGTGCAGCTATACGTCTTCATCGCCGTTGTTTTGTGACTGGAAGACCTAGAGCTAACTATCGAGACTTTGGGCTATCCGGACGCATACTTCGAGAAATGGTTCATGCATGTTTGTTACCAGGCGCAACAAGATCAAGTTGGTAAGGATAAAAATATTGTTTCATATTTGTATAGATCTCTATGATCATAGATCATAGATCATAGAGGTGCCCTCTTTACCATTCTGTATAAATAGACTATTCTATTTGTATAGATATGGTAAAGGGGCATATCCAATCTTTCTTCGTTTATTGGTTCCCCATTGTTCAGCGCGGAGTAGAGCAGCTTGGTAGCTCGCAAGGCTCATAACCTTGAGGTCACGGGTTCAAATCCTGTCTCCGCAACATTTTTTTTTTACAAAAAATATATTTTTAGGCGTGATTCTGTTACCTAATAATTAATGAACATTTTCGTTTTTTTTTTTGATGGGAGGTAAAGAAAAGGGAAGATAGAACTACTATACTAACTACCATAGTATAGTATAGTATAGTAGTCAACTATACAAAATTTTGTATCATAGTACATTACATGGGCGGATAGCGGGGATCGAACCCGCATCTTCTCCTTGGCAAAGAGAAATTTTACCATTCGACTATATCCGCATTTTCTTCGGTCCTGATACGCACACATATGTCCACACATATATGACATATATGATATATCATATATGCGTCTGGATCATATTTGCGCAGGGTCAGATACTATACAAATTCCAATTAAGATCTTCTTATTATTCTTATTATTATATCCAATTAATAACCATTAATTTCATTTTTATTTTTGGAACTCGGATTGAATCTTAATGTGATGTGTCTCACAATTCTAATTTTTTAGAAGGAGTGGTATTTTTTAATTGGAGAAATACTAAAGAAGTTCAAGAGATGAGAGAATTTAGAATAGCTACCAGAAAGACTAATCCAATCCATAATGATGTACCGGAAAATACAACATTTTTTTTACTTGACCAACCATCAGAAGAAGCAAATACAACCGGTACACTAATCAGTAAAATTGATGAAGTCACAATTAATGCAAAAACAGCTAATTGGAAAGCAATAGTCATGTTTGTAATCCTCCAAGCTATCAACAAATAAACTATACCATTGGATCCCTCGCCTCGTCAAAACTGCAATAGAAGAAAAATGCATCGTGGAGGGATTTGACCATGAATCAATTGATTCTTTTTACTAGGACATGGAATCGAGAGGAGTTTAGTAATTTCATTTACTTCACAAACGGACATACTAGATCATGCATATATCTATATATACAGTATACAAATAGATACATCGAAATATAGATTCGCATCATCTGGTTCTACCGATAGTTAGTCTATCGTCTCATACATATAGTCATGTTCTATTCGCAGGAATAAAATAAATAGAGATTTCCTCCGGGAGGGATGGCTGAGTGGTTGATAGCTCCGGTCTTGAAAACCGGTATAGTTCTGAACAAAGAACTATCGAGGGTTCGAATCCCTCTCTCTCCTTTTACTTGTTGAATAAATTTTTTTCTTTATTCGTTTGGCCCGGCCCGTTATCTATCATAAAAAAGAATGGCTCGGCTATCCCACCTAGCCGAGCCATAATAGAAAAAATAATATATATAGAAATTTAATAGATATAAATAAGAAAATCTCAGCTAAGAGGGGTCATGGAAAGAACAGGTTCCAAATCACGATCGATTCCTTTTTCAAATCCCGCTGCAGCCGCACGGGCCCTTCCCGCATGCCACAAATGCCCCACAAATAGGAAGAATCCTAGAACAAAATGAGAGGTAGCTAACCAACTTCTAGGAGAGACATAATTGACTGCATTGATTTCGGTAGCTACGCCACCCACGGAATTTAAAGAACCTAAAGGGGCATGCGTCATATATTCCGCCGAACGTCGTTCTTGCCAAGGTTGTATGTCTTTTTTCAGCCTATTCAAGTCCAAACCATTTGGACCCCTTAGAGGTTCCAACCAGGGAGCACGGAGATCCCAAAAACGCATAGTTTCTCCTCCAAAAATAACCTCCCCGGTCGGGGAACGCATTAGATATTTACCTAAACCGGTAGGTCCTTGGGCGGATCCCACGTTAGCCCCAAGACGTTGGTCTCTAACTAGAAAAGTAAATGCTTGAGCTTGAGAGGCTTCTGGCCCGGTGGGTCCGTAAAACTCACTAGGATAAGCAGTATTATTGAACCAGACGAAACAACAAGAGATGAAACCAAAGACAGATAAAGCACCTAAACTATAAGACAAGTAAGCCTCACCAGACCATACAAATGCGCGTCGAGCCCATGCAAAGGGTTTGGTTAAGATATGCCAAATTCCGCCAAGTATACAAATGGAACCTAACCATACATGTCCTCCAATTATATCTTCTAAATCGTCCACACTAACAATCCATCCTTCTCCCCCAAAAGGAGATTTTAGTAAATAACCAAATATAACGCTTGGGCTAAGGGTCAGGTTGGTAATTTTTCTTACATCCCCCCCCCCAGGGGCCCAGGTATCATATACGCCCCCAAAATAAAGAGCCTTAAGTACTAGAAGAAAAGCACCTATGCCTAACAAAATTAAGTGAATACCCAAAATTGTGGTCATTTTATTTCTATCTTTCCATACATAACCGAAAAATGGAAAGGATTCTTCAAGAGTCTCCGGTCCAAGAAGCGCATGATAGATACCGCCAAAGCCTAAGACGGCGGAGGAAATTAAGTGAAGTACTCCAGAAACAAAGTATGGAAAGGTGTCTATAACCCCCCCCCCCGGACCTACCCCCCAACCTAGAGTAGCTAGGTGGGGAAGTAAAATCAATCCTTGTTCATACATGGGTTTCTCTTGGTACGAAATGAGCCACTTCAAATAGGTTCATTGCTCCAGCCCAGAATACGATTAATCCGGCATGGGCTACGTGAGCCCCGAGTAGGTTTACCAGATAAATTGATAAGTCTGGCATTCCCCGCCCCACCAAGCGAAACCGGTGGTTTCTTGATCACGACCAGCTAAAGCTAAAGTTCCATTAAAGAGCGTTTCCACGGGGTAGAACCTCCTC
The DNA here is from genome assembly GCA_947650365.1 of Chamaelirium japonicum. Lineage (NCBI taxonomy): Eukaryota > Viridiplantae > Streptophyta > Magnoliopsida > Liliales > Melanthiaceae > Chamaelirium > Chamaelirium japonicum. The sequence goes on along the minus strand of CANTAL010000434.1, from coordinate 35,857 downwards.
AGGGAATATAAGGTTTTCATGGGGCTGATCCTGAGCCGCCATCCAAGCACGAATACCTTCATTTAAGAGAATATTTTTGGTGTAGAAAGTCTCAAATTCAGGATCTTCTGCTGCACGGATTTCTTGGGAAACGAAGTCATAGGCACGTAGGTTCAGAGCCAGACCGACTACCCCAATAGCACTCATCCATAGACCGGTTACTGGTACAAATAGCATAAAGAAATGTAACCAACGTTTATTGGAAAAAGCAACCCCAAAGATTTGGGACCAAAAGCGGGTTAGCAGTGACCATTGAATAAGTCTCTTCGGCTTGGGTTGGGTTAAAAGCACGGAATGTATTTGCACCGTCGCCATCTTCGAATAAAGTATTTTCTACGGTAGCACCATGAATCGCGCATAGCAGAGCGGCGCCTAATACTCCGGCAACTCTCCATCATATGAAATGGATTCAACGTCCAATTATGAAACCCTTGGAAGAAGAGGATGAATCGAAATATAGCTGCTACGCCAAAACTGGGTGCAAAGAACCAACCCGACTGACCCAGTGGATAAATCAGGAATACAGAAACAAAAACAGCAATTTGGAGCAGAGAATGCGATTGCATTATAAGGCCGCAATTGAACAGATCGAGCAAGTTCAAATTGACGTAACATGAAACCTATTAGTCCGAAAGCGCCGTGGAGAGCAACAAAAGTCCACAGACCACCTAATTGACACAACGAGTGAAATCTCCTTGTGCTCAGGGCCCCATAGTAGCAACAAAGAATGTGCTAAACTATTCGCAGGAGTAGAAACTGCAGCGGTTAAGAAATTGCAAACCTTCCAAATAGGAACTGGCCAGTCTATGGGTATACCATGAAGTTACAAAAGTTGTACCTGTGAACCAACCTCCTAAAGCGAATAAGCACAAGGGAAAGAGCAATAGGCCGGACCAACCCACAAAAACGAAACGGTCCCTCCGCAACCAATCATCCATAATATCAAATAAATCTTTTTCTTCTTTGGTAAATCTACCAAGTGGCTATAGTCATAGGTGATCCCTCCTATTCAACTACTTCAACCATTTCCGAACACCTCATATCATTTCCGGGGCATACGATACGATAGTTCGATTATCTATGACGATTCCTCCTTCAATGTCCCTTACAATGGGTTTCGAAGATACAAATCATTTTTTTCTATTGGGTCGCAGACCGGCCTAGGTAAATTCATGAACCCTATTTGATTAGTCCTTACTGTATAACTATTTGAACCCCGAATTGTGCTGTTCTATGACTCATATTCCAGAGTATATCTTTTATTTTAAGGGGTCAAACAAAAAAATTCCCTATTTTTTCTCTCACCCTAAATTAACTATTAAATAATGATAAACTATAAATGAAAGTCCCTTTCTCGCATTTGTTCCCTATTGTATTTGTGGAACCACAAATACAATATTTGATTCTGAAATCAAGGAAAGATATTGAAAAATCTATTTTGGAAATAAACTTTTATATGTCGCGGAAAATAATAGCGATTTCTTTCTATGGGGCATCCAGTAATAAGAAGATTAAATCGGAAATATCGACAAATTCTTGCTTCATTCAAGAAAAAAATCTGCTTCTACAATTTAATCTATATTATGTCGAATTTAAATATCAGAATAGCTGATATAGTCATGATTCAATGGGTCAGGTCCACTTATTTTTTCTTGATTTATAATTGTATGGTGGGTTTGATAGGAACAAAGTAGAAGTAGGAATACTTTGGTTTGGCGATTAACAATACGGGTTGGATAACTAGAATATTGATGTCCCAAAACAAAATGAATAATGAGAGATGAGGAGGACTACTATATCACTACAGGTTAGACTCCCCCTAATAAAGGGAATTAGTCATTATGAAAATGAAGAAATTTATTCTAACTATGATTCATAATAATCAGAATTCATTATAATGGTGGAAGACCCGTTCTTTATTTTTTTTTTTTTTTTTAGAAATATCAACAATATATCTATTCTCCGATGAAAACGAAGACTAAGACTTGAGTTTAGTGAAAAAGCCCTTTATCGGATTTGAACCGATGACTTACGCCTTACCATGGCGTTACTCTACCGCTGAGTTAAAAGGGCCCGTTTATTCAATTCATGAATTAGACATTTTCCTCCATTATGAGTCTACTGCATGTATCTATATATGTATAGATACATGCAGTAGACTTCTAGGAGCTGATTCGGGAACAAAAAATTAAATTTATTAGTAATTAATTAGTGGATAAAATTCTTATTTTTTTTTTTTTTTTGATAAAAAGAATGCAGTGAATTGTTTCAAGACCGACCCTACTTGCTTTGTTGACTTTTACTGACCCATCAGAACAAGATTCGCTTGATTTATACCTGTACCAATCCGGCATAGACATGGATTCGAGATATTTTTGCTGAATCATGTGATGAGGGGATTCGTACCCGAGCCAAATTCCATTTTTATATTTTAAAAATGAAAAAGAAAAAAAAAATTCTATAGAATCGTGATCGTGTATATAAAGTATATATAAAGGTAAAAGACTCTTCGGGCCTAGATCTAGATTTCTGGATCTAGTTATATATATATTATTGACAATTCCAAAAAACGGATCATACTATCATCATAGTATGATGACGGTCGGGCGGATATGCCCCTATAGTCTAGTGGTTCAGGACATCTCTCTTTCAAGGAGGTAGCGGGGATTCGACTTCCCCTGGGGGGTAGGGTACTAACGAAAGGCAGTTGATCATGGCTTATCACTAAGCCCAGAATTCATTCTTCCTGGGCCGATGCCCGAGCGGTTAATGGGGGCGGACTGTAAATTCGTTGGCGATATGTCTACGCTGGTTCAAATCCAGCTCGGCCCAATAATTTGCCGCTCATGAATATGAGCTAACCAATTTGTCCTCCAGAAACAGAAATGCCCGATCCGTAGAAATAGAAAGATCAAGAGTAAATTTTTTTTGCTCGATACATATTTTTCTCATCCGTTCTGATCTTTTCTTTCTAACGATCTAGATTCATGATTCTTAAGTATTAAGAAAGAAAAAGAATCCCTTTTTTCTCATTGAAAGATTCATTAATTATCTATTTTTGGCAATAAAAAACCAGTGGATATCAGTATATCATTTTGTTTGTGTCTCTGCTACAACACGATGAATAAACGTTCTGTTCTTGTGAAACCATAAGAATATGTATGCCATACACCTCGCTGGGATTGTAGTTCAATCGGTCAGAGCGCCGCCCTGTCAAGGCGGAAGCTGCGGGTTCGAGCCCCGTCAGTCCCGACTAGGATCCGATCAATTTATCAATTCAGCTCTCCTTTTACCGGAAAATGGGGACAGGGGCAAGATCTAATCCCCAGTGGGGGATCTTTATTTCTTTTGTTTTTCGTTTTGCATTTATCATCAGACAAATACTGGTAATTTCAACTTAATTTCTTATACTAGTACCGATTGATAGGGGAGAGACATATGTAGATTGGTACAATCGGCGGTATTACTCTATCAGTATTTTAAGAAAATAAAAGAAAAGACCGAGCAACACCCCCTTTTTAGTCAATTTGTTGAAATATTAGATCTTTAACCCGTCCCCTTTTTCCATCTCACTTCTACTCTTTTCTTTGGATCTAAATGTACGTGTGAACAATTGAATACCGTTCATATGATATCTCATCGGATAAATTGTATGTAATACATAAGTATGTATAAGTATAAGGAAGGATAATTTTATACGAAGAAGGTAGGTTTATGAGAAAAGAAAGTGCGGAAAAGGATGAAAAATTCAATAGGATTCTATATTGGATCAGGAATCCCCCTTTTATTTAGTATGGATAAAGGATCTTTCTATGTTATACTATTCAATTCTCGACGATTAATCGATTTGATAGATCAGATATATTGTTATTCATAATATTGATCCGATTCAGTATCATCAAGGATACAATTTATCCTATTGAATTTACAGGAGAAAAAATATCTCATCTCTATGGGATTAGATCCCGAGTTATTGCGAGGCAAAAAAAAACAATGAGATTATGGGAAGTAAATATTCTCGCATTTATTGCTACTGCACTGTTTATTCTAGTTCCTACTGCTTTTTTACTTATCATCTACGTAAAAACAGTCAGCCAAAATGATTAATTTGAATGAAACTTGAATTATTAGTTCTTATCAATGATTGAAGAAATGAAAGGAAGGGATTCAAACCCCAAGTCTTAAATTAAATGAAATGGTCGGGCCGGAATCAGAAGTGTCTGAGATAGTGTGTGGAAAGAACTATATAATAGTTCTTTCCGCACACTATCTAGTATTGTATACTATTTCTGCTATTCTATTTAATTATATTAAATTTAATTATATTAAATAGAAAGAGTTGTATACACATATAGGCTTTATATGGATCAATATACAATATGTATGTATATCTAATATATGTACATCTCATACTACATCTAAATAGCACTTTCATTCTATTTCTTTTTTTTTTTATTTTTTTAGATTCCCATTTCAAGAAGTCATTGATTGAGTCACTCACAGATGATCATGATCCGCGGAGTTCTATGGAAAACTTTTTCGGAGTTGGAAAAGGGGTAGAGTGGTAGAGTCAATCCTGTCGATTTTTCATATTTAAACATGACATGAAATGAGTCAAAAAAAAAAATTTCTATAAGTCTAAAACAAAGGGGGAAATGCGCGATATGCGGATCGCTTAATGGAAGAAAGATCTAATTTTATTATGTGTAGGAACCCGACCTCCTTGGACAACTACTAGTTGCTTCTCCAGTAGAAAGTATGTATCGCCATAATAGCAGAATGACTTTCTCTTAGACTTAGAACAGTAAAAGTAACAAAAAAAAAGGGGGGGATTGGTTTTTTCTCGTTGTAATATCCATAATTCTGGTAAAAGCCGGTTCATCAAAATAGAATATTTAGGAAGAATTCGGTTGAAGAAATTTCCTATCATGCGTAGATTTTATTTTCGAAATATAACTATGGTAATCATTCATTGTTTGATAGAATGGTTATTATTGATTATTGTATTTTCTTATTCATTACTGTATTCATTCCAGTATAATTTTGAGACAGAGACACTTTTTTGTAAGTATTCGTAAAACGATTCATTAAACAATTGATACAATTCGATTACTCAATTTAGTAATACCCCTAGAGTCGCTCCTTCCCCATACCACGAGTGAAAGGGAAAATGTAATGACTACCATTAAAGCAGCCCAAGCGAGACTTACTATATCCATGTAAATTATGTCCCCTATCTATATCAAGGAATTATTCAATTATTGATCAATAATCATAGTCGAATCAACGGCGCAGAGTCAAAATAGGATTCTGACTTAAGATGATTGATGCGCCAATCCAATGAATCCAATCGTAACAAATCCTATATTATTGTTATTAGATTTCTTGGTAGAATGGGGGAGCATTAAGCACAAATACGATACACGCACCCTTTCTTTGGAAATATCAAAGGAATGCTTCAAATGTAAGATGTAGGAATAGTACGACTTATTGTTTTTTTGTTACCTTTCTTCATAAACAAAAGACATAAAAATATACCAATAAGATAGATAACTATCTATCTTATTGGATACCTCTATTTCCTATTTGATCTAAGTCTTATTGTATTTCTTTCTGTGAAAGAATTAGGAAACGCCACTACCACTATTACATACATTCTTTTTTTTACATACATTCTTTTTTTTTTTAATCCCCCCACAATGATAAAGAAAATCTTTTGCTTTTCAACTTTTACTTTTACTCTATAAGAGCCGACCAATCCTCCTGATTGAATGTCTGAGCACTCAGAGCCTCTCCTGAGTCTGGTCTGAACACAAAA
>CANTAL010000434.1:7500-25000 GCA_947650365.1 Chamaelirium japonicum | reverse complement strand
GATTTGATCGAAATTTTCATTTTACAGATTCGTAATGAGAAACTGTCATCCATTCAATCTTATTGGGATGCCCCCGACTCTGACATGTGTCTTGGGAGGAGTAACATGAAGCTCAGAATTATAGGTGTATTCAATACTTCCAAACGAAAGGGGAATTGATCCATGGCCGATTCCGTAAGATATAAATAGGAATTGCTAGTTATACCTCGTGAAAAAAAAAAATACTTTTTCATAGAATTGGCCATTCCCTTTCTTTTAGAGAGAGGTTCTGTTCAAGCAAACAAATATGGCATGGTGGCCGGAGTCTATCTATCGCATATATGCTTCAAGGGGCATCATGGCATAACCATCGAGGTAAGTAGGGGCCTAAAAGATCGAATGGAACGATATATAGACAAGTAAAATCCCTTATTAATCCAAAGTATTCCTTTAAAGGGATTCATCATTTGCGGGGAAGTAGACTACTCAATAATTTCACATTTCAATTTTGTCGTAAAGTAAATTAAGTAATTTAGAAAGTTGTTTCAGTCAAAAAAAGAATGAATCCATAAAAGATTGGTCCTTACTGGGAACTTGAGTAAGGAGTAGCTTTTTGTATGGTTTTATTGAACAAAGTTTAAAAATGAGAACCCCTTTCTTTATTCGGTATAACTACTTGAGCCGGATGAGAGGAAACCTTCACGTCCGATTTTTAAGGGGGGAATCCCATTCTATAGGAACCTATCTCGATTTTTCTTTTGCTAGGCCAATATCTAAAAAACCTACTTTCTTACGATTACGAGGTTCATTCGAATATGAAATCCAATCCCGGAAATATAGTATCCCGCTTTTTTTTACTACCCCAGGTTTTGAGACCTTTCGAAATCGAGAAATCTCTACAGGAGCAAGTGCTATCAGAGAACAATTAGCTGATTCGGATTTGCAAAGTATTATAGAGAATTCATTGGTAGAATGGAAGGAATTAGGGGACGAGGGGCCCACTGGAAATGAATGGGAAGATAGAAAAATTAGAAGAAGAAAGGATTTTTTGGTTAGACGCATGGAATTAGCTAAACATTTTATTCGAACAAATGTAGAACCAGAGCGGATGGTTTTGTGCTTATTACCAGTTCTTCCACCCGAGTTGAGACCTATCATTCAGATAGATGGGGGTAAACTAATGAGTTCGGATATTAATGAACTCTATAGAAGAGTTATCTATCGGAACAATACTCTTACCGATCTATTAACAACAAGTAGATCGGCGCCAGGCGAATTAGTAATGTGTCAGGAGAAGTTGGTACAAGAAGCCGTGGATGCGCTGCTTGATAATGGGATCCGCGGACAACCGATGAGGGGATGGTCATAATAAAAGTTTACAAGTCATTTTCAGATGTAATTGAAGGCAAAGAGGGAAGATTTCGCGAGACTCTGCTTGGTAAACGCGTCGATTATTCGGGGCGTTCCGTCATTGTCGTGGGTCCTTCGCTTTCACTACATCAATGTGGATTACCTCGAGAAATAGCAATAGAGCTTTTCCAAACATTTGTAATTCGTGGTCTAATCAGACAACATCTTGCTTCTAACATAGGGATTGCGAAAAGTAAAATTCGGGAAAAAGAACCGATTGTATGGGAAATACTTCAAGAAGTTTTGCAGGGGCATCCTGTATTGTTGAATAGAGCACCTACCCTGCATAGATTAGGCATACAGGCGTTCCAACCCATTTTAGTAGAGGGGCGTGCTATTTGTTTACACCATTAGTTTGTAAGGGATTCAATGCAGACTTTGATGGGGATCAAATGGCTGTTCATGTACCTTTAGCTTTGGAAGCTCAAGCAGAGGCTCGTTTACTTATGTTTTCTCATATGAATCTCTTGTCTCCCGCTATTTGGGATCCCATTTCCGTACCAACCCAAGATATGCTTATCGGACTCTACGTATTAACGATCGGGAATCGTCGAGGTATTTGTGCAAATAGGTATAATCCATATAATTGCAGAAACTCTCAAAATAAAACTTGACAATAATAATGATAAATATACGAAAGAAAAAGAACCATATTTTTTTAGTTCCTATGATGCACTTGGAGCTTATCGGCAGAAACGAATCAATTTAGATAGTCCTTTGTGGCTCCGGTGGCGACTAGATCAACGTGTCATTGGCTCAAGAGAAGTTCCCGTCGAAGTTCAATATGAATCTTTTGGTACTTATCATGAGATTTATGGGCACTATGTAATAGTAGGAAGTGTAAAAAAAGAAATCTGTTGTGTATACATTCGAACCACTGTTGGTCATATTTCTTTTTATCGAGAAATAGAAGAAGCCGTACAGGGATTTTTTCGGGCCTACTCATACGCTATCGAAACTAAGAAATTAGATTAGGCGATATCCGTGCCGTGGGAATTCAATTCGGATCTCTCCAGTTTCACTGGTATCATAATTTATGAATTTCTGCGCAAATAAAGATTTGGAAAAGGAAGTTTTTGAATCACTGACTCAAGTCCATTGTCGAATTCTACTCAGCAGAATATGGGAGTACTTATGGCAGAACGGGTCGATCTGGTCTTTCACAATAAAGTGATAGATGGAACTGCTATGAAACGACTTATTAGCAGATTAATAGATCATTTCGGAATGGCATATACATCACATATCCTCGATCAAGTAAAGACTTTAGGTTTCCGACAAGCCACTGCTATATCCATTTCATTAGGAATTGATGATCTTTTAACAATACCATCTAAGGGATGGTTAGTCCGAGACGCTGAACAACAAAGTTTGATTTTGGATAAACACCATCATTATGGGAATGTACACTGGGTAGAAAAATTACGTCAATCCATTGAGATATGGTATGCTACAAGTGAATATTTGAGACAAGAAATGAATCCTAATTTTTGGATGACTGATCCTTCTAATCCAGTCCATTTAATGTCCTTTTCGGGAGCTAGAGGAAATGCATCTCAGGTACATCAATTAATAGGTATGAGAGGATTAATGTCGGATCCCCAAGGACAAATGATTGATTTACCCATTCAAAGCAATTTACGCGAAGGGCTTTCTTTGACAGAATATATAATTTCCTGCTACGGAGCCCGTAAAGGAGTTGTGGATACTGCTGTACGAACATCGGATGCGGGATACCTTACGCGTAGGCTTGTTGAAGTAGTTCAACACATTATTGTACGTAGAGCGGATTGTGGTACTATCAAAAGTATTTCCGTGAGTCCTCGAAATAAGATGACGGAAAAAATTTTTGTCCAAACACTAATTGGTCGTGTATTAGCAGACGATATATATATGGGTCCACGGTGCATTGCCACTCGAGATCAAGATATTGGGATTGGGCTTGTCAATCGATTCATAACCTTTCGAGCACAACCAATATATATTCGAACCCCCTTTACGTGCAGGAGTACATCTTGGATCTGTCAATTATGTTATGGTCGAAGTCCCACTCATGGTGACCTGGCCGAATTGGGAGAAGCCGTAGGTATTATTGCGGGACAATCAATTGGAGAACCGGGGACTCAACTAACATTAAGAACTTTTCATACCGGTGGAGTATTCACGGGTGGTACTGCCAAACATGTACGAGCTCCTTCTAATGGAAAAATAAAATTAAATGAGGATTTGGTTCATCCCACACGTACCCTTCACGGGCATCCTGCTTTTTTATGTTCTATAGATTTGTATGTAACTATTGAGAGTCGGAATATTATGCATAATGTGAATATTCCACCAAAGAGTTTGATTTTAGTCCAAAATGATCAATATGTAGAATCAGAACAAGTGATTGCTGAGATTCGTGCCGAAGCGTCCACTTTTCATTTTAAGGAGAGGGTACGAAAACATATTTATTCTGAATCAGAGGGAGAAATGCACTGGAGTACCGATGTCTACCATGCACCCGAATATACATATGGTAATGTTCATCTATTACCAAAAACAAGTCATTTATGGATATTAGCAGGAGGCCCGCGCAGATCGAGGATAGTGTCTTTTTCTCTCCACAAGGATCAAGATCAAATAAATGTTCATTCTTTTTCTGTCGAAGACAGATATACCTCTGAATTCTCAATGACTAATGATCGAGTAAGACATAAATTGTTGGATACTTCTAGTAAAAAAAATAGGGACATTCTTGACTATTCAATATCTGATCGAATTATATCCAATGGTCATTGGAATTTCATATATCCTTCTATTCTCCAGGGGAATTCTGATTTCTTGGCGAAAAGGCGAAGAAATGGATTCATCATCCCATTACAATATGATCAAGGACGAGAGAAAGAACTAATACCCCGTTTTGGTATTTTGATTAAAATACCCATAAATGGTATTTTACGTAGAAATAGTATTTTTGCTTATTTTGACGATCCACGATACACAAGAAGCAGTTCTGGAATTACTAAATATGGTACTGCGGAGGTAGATTCAATCGTAAAAAAAGAGGATTTGATTGAGTATCGAGGAGTAAAAGAATTTAGTCTGAAATACCAAATGAAAGTAGATCGGTTTTTTTTCATTCCCGAAGAAGTACATATTTTACCTGGATCCCGGTCCATAATGGTCCGGAACAACAGTATCATTAGAGTAGATACACGACTTGCTTTAAATACAAGAAGCCGAATAGGCGGATTAGTCCGAGTGGAGAGAAAAAAAAAAAGTATTGAACTGAAAATATTTTCTGGAGATATTCATTTTCCCGGAGAGACAGATAAGATATCCAGGCACAGCGGCATTTTGATACCGCCAGGAACGGGAAAAAAAAATTCTAAGGAATCAAAAAAATGGAAAAATTGGATCTATGTCCAACGGATCATACCTACCAAGAAAAAGTATTTTGTTTTGGTTCGGCCCGTAGTTACATATGAAATAGCTGATGGGATAAATTTAGCAACACTTTTCCCTCGGGATCCTTTGCAGGAAAAGGATAATGTCCAACTTAGAGTTGCCAACTATATCCTTTATGGATATGGCAAGTCAATTCGAGGAATGTATTACACAAGTATTCAATTAGTTCGGACTTGCTTAGTATTGAATTGGGACAAAAAACAAAACGGTTCTATAAAAGAGGTTCATGCTTCCTTTGTTGAGGTAAGGGCAAATGCTCTAATTCGCGATTTTATAAGAATGGAGTTACTCAAGTCCACTATTTCGTATAGCGGAAAAAGGTATGATACGGCGGGTTCAGGATTGATTCCCGATAAAGGATTAGAGCGCACCAATATCAATCCCTTTCATTCCAAGTCAAAGATTCAACCACTCGCCAAACATCAAGGAACTCTTGGTAGTGGTACATTGTTGAGTCAAAATAAGGAATGCCAATCTTTGATAATTTTGTCATCATCCAATTGTTTTCAAATTGGTCCATCAAACGGTTCGAAATATAACAATGTGACAAAAGAATTTGATCCCATAATTCCAATTAGAGATTTGTTTGGTCCCTTAGGTACTATTGTACCTAAAATAGCGAATTTTTATTCATCTTATCATTTTCATTTATTAACTCATAATCAGATCTTGTTAAAGAAATATTTGCCACTTTACAATTTTAAACAGACTTTACAAGTACTTCAAGTATTTAAATACTGTTTAATGGACGAAGATAGGAGGATTTATAATCCCGATCCATGCAGTAACATCATTTTGAATCCATTTCATTTGAATTGGTGTTTTCTCCATCACGATTCTTGTGAGGAGACATCCACAATAATTAGCCTTGGACAATTTATTTGTGAAAATGTATGTCTATTCAAATACGGACCACACATAAAAAAATCGGGGCAAATTTTAATCGTTCATGTTGACTCCTTAGTTATAAGATCAGCTAAGCCCTATTTGGCTACTCCGGGGGCAACTGTTCATGGCCATTATGGAAAAATCCTTTATGAAGGAGAGACATTAGTTACATTTATATATGAAAAATCGAGATCTGGCGACATAACGCAAGGTCTTCCAAAAGTGGAACAAGTCTTAGAAGTGCGTTCGATTGATTCAATATCGATGCACCTCAAAAAGAGAGTTGAAAGTTGGAACAAACGTATACCAATAATTCTTGGAATCCCCTGGGGATTATTGATTGGAGCTGAGCTAACCATAGCCCAAAGTCATATCTCTTTGGTTAATAAGATTCAAAAAGTTTATCGATCTCAGGGGGTACAGATCCATAATAGACATATAGAGATTATTGTACGTCAAATAACATCAAAAGTGTTGGTTTTAGAAGATGGAATGTCTAATGTTTTTTCACCTGGAGAATTAATAGGATTCTTGCGAGCAGAACGAGCAGGGCGTGCTTTGGACGAAGCGATCGGTTATCGGGCAATCTTATTGGGAATAACGAGAACATCTCTGAACACTCAAAGTTTCATATCCGAAGCGAGTTTTCAAGAAACCGCTCGAGTTTTATCAAAAGCTGCTTTACGAGGTCGTATTGATTGGTTGAAAGGACTGAAAGAAAACGTTGTTCTGGGGGGGATTATTCCTGTTGGTACCGGATTCAAAAAATTAGTGCACAATTCAAGACAAGACAAAAACATTTATTTGGAAATCAAAAGGAAGAATCTATTCGAGTTGGAAATGAGAGATATTTTGTTACACCATAGAGAATTATTTTGTTCTTGCGCCCAAAACAATTTCCACGAGACATCAGAACAATCATTTACGCGATTTAATGATTCCTAAGAAGAGATTCATTCTTTTTACTTTAATTATCCGGAGCCGGATCTGTCTGGACAATTATTGATTTAATAATAAATCAATTAAGTAATTAAAAAAAATTAATGGTTTGGACCGCGTATCAACGGTAAATCCGCGGTAGAAGGTTCCGTCGGAACAATTATTTATTTCAAGGTACCTTGTCTCCTTGTTAAAAAAAAAAATAGGAAGTGTGGGGAAAAATGACAAGAAGATATTGGAACATCAATTTGGAAGAGATGATGGAAGCAGGAGTTCATTTTGGTCATGGTACTAGGAAATGGAATCCTAGAATGGCCCCTTACATTTCTGCTAAGTGTAAAGGTATTCATATTACAAATCTTACGATAACTGCTCGTTTTTTATCAGAAGCCTGCAATTTAGTTTTTGATGCAGCAAGTAGGGGAAAAAACTTTTTAATCGTTGGTACAAAAAATAAAGCAGCGGATTCAGTAGCATCAGCTGCAATAGGGGCGCGGTGTCATTATGTTAATCAAAAATGGCTCGGTGGTATGTTAACGAATTGGTACACTACGGAAACGAGACTTCATAAGTTCAGGGACTTAAGAGCAGAACAAAAGATGGGGAAATTCAAACGTCTTCCAAAAAGAGATGCAGCAATGTTGAAGAGAAAATTATCTACCTTGCAAAGATATCTGGGTGGGATCAAATATATGACGGGATTACCTGATATTGTAATCATCCTTGATCAGCAAGAAGAATATATGGCTCTTCGAGAATGTGTCATTTTGGGGATTCCGACGATTTGTTTAATCGATACAAATTGTGACCCGGATCTCGCGGATATTTCGATTCCAGCCAACGACGATGCTATAGCTTCAATCCGATTTATTCTTAATAAATTAGTATTCGCAATTTGCGAGGGTCGTTCTAGCTATATAAGAAATCGTTGATTATGATTAAGAATAATCAAATAAGATTAATGAATTATTTTTGAACTGGATAGATTTATTAGATCAGATCGGTTACTAGTCTTGCACTTTAAAAGGGGATAAAGATAAAAAGTACTGTGGGGATATTGATATTATGTCGTGTGATTTCTTGGTATCCGAAATATAGCATTAATGATTAAAGTAAGTGAGTTGATAAAGAGATGGTTGAATCAAAATAATTTTTTTTTTCAGTTCGATTTCTGTGAGAGGGCAATATGAATGTTATACCATGTTCCATTAAAACACTCAAGGGGTTATATGATATATCGGGTGTAGAAGTAGGCCAACATTTATATTGGCAAATAGGGGGTTTAAAACTCCATGCCCAAGTACTTATCACTTCTTGGGTCGTAATTGCTATCTTATTAGGTTCAGTCATCATAGCTGTTCGGAATCCGCAAACCATTCCGACCGATGGTCAGAATTTCTTCGAATATGTTCTTGAATTTATTCGAGACTTGAGCAAAACTCAGATTGGAGAAGAATATGCTCCTTGGGTTCCCTTTATTGGAACTATGTTTCTATTTATTTTTGTTTCTAACTGGTCAGGTGCTCTTTTACCGTGGAAAATCATACAGTTACCTCATGGGGAGTTAGCTGCGCCCACGAATGATATAAATACTACTGTTGCTTTAGCTTTACCCACGTCAGTAGCATATTTTTATGCAGGTCTTACAAAAAAAGGATTGGGTTATTTCGGGAAATACATTCAACCAACTCCAATACTCTTACCAATTAACATCCTAGAAGATTTCACAAAACCTTTATCTCTTAGTTTTCGACTTTTCGGAAATATATTGGCTGATGAATTAGTAGTTGCTGTTCTTGTTTCTTTAGTACCTTCAGTAGTTCCTATACCTGTTATGTTTCTTGGATTATTTACAAGTGGTATTCAAGCTCTTATTTTTGCAACTTTAGCCGCGGCTTATATAGGCGAATCCATGGAGGGTCATCATTGACTAGCTTTTGAAATAGTCTTTTTTTTTTATCCTAATTTATGCATGGTTGGTTCAAAATAATCACTTGGTTGGGAACATAATGCATAATGATACAAATGTATCTAGGACCTAACGTCGCAGGAGGAAAGGTGGATGATATTACGGAATTGTAAAAAAAAAAATGGGTTAGGGGGGTCAAACTAGATATATGTAATGTCTATAAGTCCAGCCCCCGTGTATGTTTCGCAGAATGAAATGATTTTAGAATACCATTCAATATAAATATAAATATAAAATGTGGGCAGTTTGCGTTATGCAAAAAACAAATGTATATGTAATATTAGTTATTCGCTATATTAGTTATTCACTAGTTATCTAGTTATTTATCTAGTTATATAGTATAGGGACTATCCCCAACCCCCATTAATATACATATATAATATTCATATTATATACATATAATAAATTTATATAAATTATATATATATTTTATTCTTTTCCAGTATATTGTTTTTTTACAGCCCACTGCATTTAGATGGATTCCAATATAAGTCCTTCTGTTTCGTCTGTGATTGTGGATTGGATGAAAAAAAAAAGGATGAACTCGCGGATATAGAAGAGTCAAAAACAAAGAATTGAATGAAAGAATGATTCGAAATAAAGAAATGCAATAATTAGAACCATATGCATATGATTTAAAAAAATTCCATCATGGGTAGTAAAAGTAAAATAAAAACGATATATCGAAGTAGTTCTGAGATTCACTAATATTATCATTTCAATTTGGAGTTTTTACTTACTTTGGCCCGATAGATCTTAGTGATAAAACAAAAAAAAAAGTAATAATTTATTTGTTTGGTTGATTGTATCATTAACCATTTCTTTTTTTTGGTACGAGGAACTTACCATGAATCCACTGATTTCTGCCGCTTCCGTTATTGCTGCTGGATTGGCCGTAGGGCTTGCTTCTATTGGACCTGGGGTTGGTCAAGGTACTGCTGCAGGCCAAGCTGTAGAGGGTATTGCGAGACAACCAGAAGCAGAGGGTAAAATAAGAGGTACTTTATTGCTTAGTCTAGCTTTTATGGAAGCCTTAACAATTTATGGACTGGTCGTGGCATTAGCGCTTTTATTTGCGAATCCTTTTGTTTAATTTAATCCTAGAAATGTGAAAAAGTACGTAACGTACTCTTTTTCTTATTTTATTAACTCGGGGTTGCCGTTTGCTTCTTCGAATTCGATCAAAACTTTACTCCTACAATTACTTATTTGTCGAAACAATGCCCCGGGAGGGACTGATTTGAGTATGAGGAATTAGCGGATTCGTTTGCTTTCTTCCTTCCTACCCTTAGTTAGTACTATGGAATTTGCACTTTTAGGAGGCGTTTCAACAAACGAGATATTTCACAATTGACGTGAGACCCAGGACCTAACCTAACCTAATAAGTATCTCTTCTTATTGGAAACTTCAAAAAAAAAAAGAAATTTTAAAATTAAATTAATAGATTCAATCTATATCCCATAAAGAAAGAAAAAAAAATTATAAAAATGAATAAAAAGAAATTGATCAAAAAAAGGGGCAAGCTAGATGATACAAAAAGAACTCTGTTCTTTGTTAGTCTTATCTATAAGAAAGAGGGGACCATATGAAAAATGTAACTGATTTTTTTGTTTCCTTGGGCTATCGGCCATCCGCTGGGAGTTTCGGGTTTAATACTGATATTTTAGCAACAAATCCAATAAATCTAACTGTAGTGCTTGGTGTATTGATTTTTTTTGGAAAGGGAGTGTGTACGAGTTGTGTATTTCAAGAATATAGGTTGGATCCAACCGGCCGCACTTTATTTATGTATTTATGTTATTTTTTTTTTTTGAGATAGGATAAATTAGGAAATAAAAGTGCACGATCTCGACGAATTACTTCTGAATAAATTTAAAAATCATATGTAAGAACCATAGCATTTCGTGACTCATTGGTAAATCAACTTTGATTCTCTATCAACCAATAATGCGAGACCATTTAGATGGTTAAAGCTAAACTGTTTGAAGTCCAGGCACAACATGGTACTCTTTCTACCACTACGTTAGTACAAAAATGGTTTCAAAATAATAGTTGGTAATTTATCTGATATAGAACACTCATATCGATAAAATGATTTGAAACCATTTAGAATGGGCGCCTTCCTTGCCCTTTTTACTTTTTATCCAATGCCGAAGCGACGACCTATCTATAAAAAAAAAAATAATTTTTGGATTTGAAGACTTGAAGAAAAAAGGTAAATAAAATATATATAATAATTTTTTATATAAATTAAATAAAAAACAAATAAAGAAACAACTTTGCTGACAATTCTAGATAGATTTTTTATCTGGTCGGAAGAGTCCTTCTAATATTCTGGTCTTATATCCGTTTCGATCTCTTTGAATAGGAACAGAAAAGAGAGGGTAGGCTCATTACATTAAATGATACGGGAATGCCCATAAAATCAATAATTGAGCGTGAGAGCCAAATGAATCAAAAGATTCATGTTTGGTTCGGGAAGAGATCGTGGAAGTTGTGAAATTAATGGTAAGATAATCTACTTTCATTAAATGATTTATTAGATAATCGAAAACAAAAGATCTTGAGTACTATTCAAAGTTTGGAAGAATTACGTAAAGGGGCCATTGAGCAGCTCGAAAGAGCTCGGGCTCGCTTACGGAAAGTGGAAATTGAAGCAGATGAGTATCGAAGGAATGGGTACTCCGAGATAGAACGAGAAAAAGTAAATTTAATTAATGCCACTTGTGATAGTTTGGAACGATTAGAAAATTTCAAAAATGAAACCCTTCATTTTGAACAACAAAGAGCGATTAATCAGGTCCGGCAACGAGTTTTCCAACAAGCCTTACAAGGAGCTCTAGGAACTCTGAATAGTTGTTTGAATAGCGAGTTACATTTCCGTACCATCCGTGCTAATATTGGCACCCTCGGGGCCATGGAAGAAATAACTGATTAGCCCTTCTACTTGTAACTTTTACTTTAGTTTAGAGTTTAGGCATTATTATTATTTTCCCTTTGCTTCCGAAAAATAAGAAAAAGAGACTAATGGGAACCCTTCGAGCCGACGAAATTAGTAATATTATCCGCGAACGTATTGAACAATATAATAGAGAAATAAAGATTGTAAATACCGGCACCGTACTTCAAGTAGGCGATGGCATTGCTCGTATTCATGGTCTTGATGAAGTAATGTCGGGTGAATTAGTAGAATTTGAAGAGGGTACAATAGGCATTGCTCTTAATTTGGAATCAAATAATGTTGGTGTTGTATTAATGGGTGATGGTTTGATGATAAAAGAGGGAAGTTCTGTAAAAGCAACAGGAAGAATTGCTCAGATACCCGTGAGCGAGGCTTATTTGGGTCGTGTTATAAATGCTCTGGCTAAACCTATTGATGGGAGAGGTGAAATTTCAGCTTCTGAATCTCGATTAATTGAATCTCCTGCCCCAGGTATTATTTCGAGACGTTCAGTATATGAGCCTCTTCAAACAGGGCTTATTGCTATTGATTCGATGATCCCTATAGGACGTGGCCAGCGAGAATTAATTATCGGGGACAGACAGACCGGCAAAACAGCAGTAGCCACAGATACGATTCTCAATCAAAAAGGGCAAAATGTAATATGTGTTTATGTAGCTATTGGTCAAAAAGCATCTTCTGTGGCTCAAGTAGTGAATACTTTCCAGGAACAGGGGGCAATGGAATACACTATTGTGGTAGCTGAAACGGCGGATTCACCTGCTACATTACAATACCTTGCTCCTTATACAGGAGCGGCTCTGGCTGAATATTTTATGTACCGTGAACGACATACTTCAATAATTTATGATGATCTCTCCAAACAGGCGCAAGCTTATCGCCAAATGTCTCTTTTATTAAGAAGACCCCCCGGCCGTGAAGCTTATCCGGGAGATGTTTTTTATTTGCATTCGCGCCTTTTGGAAAGAGCCGCTAAATCAAGTTCTCATTTGGGTGAAGGAAGTATGACTGCTTTACCAATAGTTGAAACTCAATCCGGAGACGTTTCAGCTTATATTCCTACTAATGTAATTTCCATTACAGATGGACAAATATTCTTATCCGCCGATCTATTCAATGCTGGAATCCGACCTGCTATTAATGTAGGTATTTCTGTTTCCAGAGTGGGATCCGCAGCTCAAATTAAAGCCATGAAACAAGTAGCCGGCAAATCAAAATTGGAACTAGCTCAATTCGCAGAGTTAGAAGCCTTTGCACAATTTGCTTCTGATCTTGATAAAGCTACTCAGAATCAATTGGCAAGAGGTCAACGATTACGCGAGTTGCTCAAACAATCCCAATCAGACCCTCTCCCGGTAGAAGAACAGATAGTTACTATTTATACTGGAGCGAATGGATATCTTGATACGTTAGAAATTGGACAGGTAAATAAATTTATTGTTCATTTGCGTACCTACTTAAAAAAGAATAAACCTCAATTCCAAGAAATTATATCTTCTACCAAGATATTCACCGAACAAGCGGAAGTCCTTTTGAAGGAAGCTATTCAGGAACAGATCGAACTGTTTTTACTTCAGGAACAAACATAAATTTTTCACTTTTATTCTTATTCTTATTCTTAGTACAAGAAAAATTCTTAAAAATTATTTCTGATTCGAATCATTCAAAATAGCTTTCTTGATTTCTTGATATAACCATAAAAGAATAAAATGGAAAAAAATTGCGTCCAATAGGATTTGAACCTATACAAAAGGTTTAGAAGACCTCTGTCCTATCCATTAGACAATGGACGCTTTTCATTCCTATTTTATTCTTTCGCATTCTTCCTTTCTCTTTTTCGGAGAAAATTTGATTACGATTACACTGAAAATTTATTCGGGAATAAAAATAAGGACGCATATCCACCAAAATTGATGATGTATAATATAATAAGGAATATGGAGCGGGTAGCGGGAATCGAACCCGCATCGTTAGCTTGGAAGGCTAGGGGTTATAGTCGACGTTGGTTGATCATTTTTAACGTCTCTAATTCAAAACCGAACATGAAATTTTTGTTTCATTCGGCTCCTTTTATGGAAGATCGATGTATTCCCAGAAAAAAAAATTACATCCATAACATCTATGTCCGCTTTTTTATCTGAATGCATTCAAATCTACTCGCTTTCTAGATGATCCCTCTAGAGGAGGAAAATCATTTCAAATCTGTCTAGTCTAGTTTCTTCGTTCCCTATTTCTACTCACAGAATCCTGAGGAAAAGAATTTTGTTTCCACCGAGCCGAAACAATATGCCGATGGTTCTAGTAAACCAAAACCGTCGTTTTCTAGCTAAAGGCTTCAATCTCCCCTTTACAACACAAAAATTGAAAATCTAGTTACGATTGGAAATCCACTTTTGTATCTTTATCCATGTATCCTTTACTCATACTCATTCAATTGGAAGAGTTGATCCAATGCAACAAAATTATGCTTCGCGATCCCATAATCCCATTTTTTCTTTATTCCATTTTTAATTGACCCTTGGATACAAACCGTGAGAATGTATATTCTTCCTCAAATATGCCATTGAGAGGCAAGGGATTAAACCCTTTTTAAGAAATAAAGTTTTGATTCGGAATATGAAAAAAACCGAAAGACCCCTTAACTATTTCAGTTTTTAATAGAACGAATCACACTTTTACCACTAAACTATACCCGCTACAATTTGATTATTGTATATAAATTGAGGGCCGTTTGTCGAACAAAGGGATGAGACACAATCAAGATAGCATCAGAATCATGAAAATTCTAGCGTTGACATGTATTTTGCCCCCGAGAAACTTGAAGAAAAAAAAAATAATAAAATATTCATTCTTAATAATAGGAATGGGGATGGAAATTGCCCTTGTTGCTGCTTTAATAACAAGTATTTATGATTTGATATCAAATCATGATTAAATTGTTTGAGCTAGATTCATTGGAACAAAAAAAGAAGTAATGGCCCGCGCCAGTACTCCAGTACTTAATCGGGCCGGGGGAATAAACCTTTTGTACAAAATAAAAGAAGTAAGATATTCTTTCTATTTGTGATATCTCTTTCGAATTATTATATAAATTGAATTGTTGATCCAATTTTTAGATATCTTAATATGTATATATTATCTTTCTTATTTTCTCTTTTTATTTTATATTTATATATGTTTTATATTATATATTTATCTATTTTTATCTATTTTATTTTTCATATATCATTTCATATATCATATATATATATATATATTATCCTTCGTTATGTTATATATTGGTTTATATATTGTTATTTTTTTATATCCTTCTAATTCTAATTTCTAATAAGAAATAAGCAAGAAACCGAGGTTTTTTGATTAATCTTTACTTCAACTTCACGTGTCAGATTACATAAACATTTTTTTCTTTTTGAATTTGGAGAGATGGCTGAGTGGACTAAAGCGGCGGATTGCTAATCCGCTGTACGAGTTATTTGTACCGAGGGTTCGAATCCCTCTCTCTCCGCTCTCTCTGATCGCTCGAGACTTTCTATTTCTAATTCAAAAAAATACCAATCCCTTAATTTTATTATAATAAGATGTATGGAATAGATAAAATAATAAGAAAAAAGAATTCAGAAAAAAGCAAGAAAAAACTACAAATCTCTTTTTTATGTTTATTCCTCACGTCCGGGATTGCGTCCTGGATCATTAGATAAGAATCCGAAGATGAAGAGAGAAACAAAGAATATCACTACTGTATAAACGAAGAGTTTGAGAGTAAGCATTACACAATCTCCAAGATAAGATCATTTTTTTTTTTTGAAAAGGGGAATGGATTACTTCATTTTTTTTGTACCACATACGCGATTTTCACATGACACCTCAAAAAAAAAAAGAAGTGTTTTCTTGAAAAGAAACTAATTTTTTTATAATAAGATTCTGAGTCCTTCGTTATAAGAATTTTATTGTTATCTTCACAATTAGGTATTGTGGAAGACCCAATAAAGTCTTTGTTCGCTGGAAGGTCAGAACAAAGAAATAAATTATCAAAATGAATTGCTACGGTTATTCAATATACAAAATTTTGATTTTATGAATCTTTGATTCATAATGTAAGACTTATCCGATCTTATTAATTTTTAGAATCTTTTTTTTTTCAAAAAAATCATGAATTTAGGAAAGTATTAAAGATTTCATCGAAAACTTGCAGCAGCTTGCCAAACAAAGGCTAAGAGAAAAAAGAGTACAGGTATGATGGGCATAACATCTACGATTGGATTGAAAAAGGCATAAGCCTCGGGCAATTTAGCGAAAAAAAAACTATTTGAATAAAGGTCATAATTAAGACGGATACAGATTAAACTTAAGATATTAAGCATAACAAAAATTTTGTTCTTGTGGATTAGATAATTTTATTTTGATTGAGTTACTTTTATAAGATGAGGTAATATAAGGGAAAAATGAAAAGGCAGGCCAAAAAAATCCTTTTTATTTGAACTCTAACTCTCCCAAATCCAAAATTACTTTTTCCATTCTCAAACGAGAATACAAGGAATTATACTTTACATACAATATTTAAATTGAATTCCATGTAATGATCAATGAATTTTTTTTTCTATATCTATATCTATATCTATATGTGTCGAATCCTAGCAACAATATTTTCCGTATGTATTTGGGCTTGGGCTGGAATTGACGAATAACCAATACTTATAATAGTGTTTATTAGTGTTGAATAGAAATCTAAATGGGGCGTGGCCAAGCGGTAAGGCAGCGGGTTTTGGTCCCGTTACTCGGAGGTTCGAATCCTTCCGTCCCAGATCGTTTCTATCAGAAACGAAAGATCGAATCACATTGTATCCAACATTAAACAGAAAATTGTTAAAGAAAACAAAATCTGTATAAAAATAAAATGAACAAGGTCTATATATATATATAATATATTATGTATTGTTTCGGCTAAGTAAAAAAAAAAAAGATCTGTGATTCCTTAAATATCCATAATTACCTATGGTAACAATTGTTCCTTGTATATGATAGATACGAAAAAATAAGAATGAGAGGAGTCTTCTTTTATTTTTAAGATGAAAGAATTTGGAATAACTTATTTGGTTAAAATGATTTTGTTCGGGGATTGGGAATCTATTAAGGGTCCTTTTTTTTTTTTATGGGAATTTACCGGCAAAGGCGGGATCCATTTTTCTTATTATATCTCTATCGATTGAATGAGCTCGAGATTTTTTCTCTACCCCTTCCTTATTTTTTTCCATTAAAATTTCTGATTTATCTTGTGCCAATCCAACATAAGTCCTTATTTTTTATTTTGTTTACTTAAACAAAAATGGATTTTATTAACATTCCATTCATATTGACAATGTTGTAACGAATCAATATAATTCGATCATAGATAAATAGACCCTACCCGATATTTGTTTTTCCTTCACTTCACACTTCAGTCAAATTAGGGGTTTGCCGGATTTACTGTCATACAAGACGCATTTTCTTAACAAAAAAGAAAAAATGGATCAAGATAAAAATGGGTGTCAATTTTTAAATCTCTATTGGATTGGGAATCCGTTGTTTTTCGTCTGATCCGCTCATTTTGATATTTTGGTGTTTATGATTATCAATTTTTGATCATAAAATCTTTCTTTTACGTTTAGATTTTAGATTTGTGATTTGTTGCTAGTTCAATGTTTTGGTTTTGACGGGGTCCTCTGGAGTGCAATCCAAGAAAATTTTTTAATTTTGATCGTATCTACACTACACTACATATTTTTTTATCCGGGTTGCTAACTCAATGGTAGAGTACTCGGCTTTTAAGTGCGGCTATGATCTTTCACACATTTTGATGAAGTAACGAATTCGTCCAGACTATTGGTAGAGTCTATAAGACCACGACTGATCCTGAAAGGTA